>JASTWL010001260.1:0-46214 GCA_035220575.1 Temnothorax rugatulus
AGTCCCAAGTATTTAACTGAGGTTGTAAAGGGGATTACCTTCCCCCAGAGCTTAAGAGGCTCAATGGGTTTGGTTTGTATTTCCTGGTGAAGACCATTATGTTGGTCTTTGATGGATTAACCATCAATCCCTTGGCCTCACACCATTTTTGGACGATCTTTAAGGCAACGTTCATGCGGTTCCTTAGGGTATCTAAGAAGGATCCTGTGATCACTATAGCTACATCGTCCGCATAGCCATAGGTCAGGAACCCCTTCTTTTGTAGTTTCACCAGAAGGTCATTGACTACGAGGCACCACAACAGAGGAGACAGAACCCCACCCTGCGGGCACCCCTTGCCCGGTTTACCAGTGATGCTGATATTACTGTGCGTGACTGTCAGGTTCCTCCCCGCCAGCATGTCTTCCACCCAGTCTACTAGCGGTTCCGGGACCCCATGTGCAATCAGTGCTTCCTTAATGGCCTTGTTCGAGGTGCTATCAAACGCCCCTTCTATGTCCAAGAAAGTTCCAATAGCGTATCCTTTCGCCTCCAGCTGCGTCTCTATCCTGCCTATCAGGTGGTGTAAGGCAGTTTCCGTAGACCTGCCCTCCCTGTAGGCATACTGAGCACTGGCTAGAGGGCGGTCCGCTAATGGTCCATTCTTGAGAAACCCATCGATTAGCCTCTCCAGGGTCTTCAACAGAAAAGAGGTCAAACTGATGGGTCTATAATCTTGGCTTTAATGTGTCCATTTCTGCCAGGCTTAGGTATGAAGACCACTCTAGTGGCTCTCCATGCTTGCGGGACATGTCTCAGAGCTATGCTTGCCCTATAGATTTTAGTCAATGGGCCTACCAGCTCTTCGAGTCCCTCCTGTAGAAGCAGAGGGAGTATGCCGTCCGGTCCCGGTGCCTTATAGGGCTCGAAAGAGCGAACCGCCCCACTCCACCGCTTGTGGATAAACCACCTTTGCCGCCAACGTCCAAGCCCTGGGCTTATAAACAGTCCTAGGTTGTCGTTGGTTCTCCGTGGCTGAAGAGGACTTTGAAATCCCGGAAGTGGACCTCCATGAGATGATTCAAAGTCTCCTCAGTTGTTTCTGTGAATTCTCCATAGGGAGCTTGAGACAGCTCCACTGTGGGTCACTCTCTTTGCAGAGGATCTTGCAGAGTCTGGATGCTTCCGGAGCACTCTCAATCCTCTCGCAATAGTTCCTCCACCCCGTTCTTTGGCGCTAACTATCGCCTTTTGTAATCTCGCTGAGCAGCCTTGTGCTTTTCCCAGGCTTCCAACGTATTTACATTTTTAGCCCTATTGAAAAGCCTTCTTACCCCGGCCCTGAGCCTCGATAGCTCTTCATTCCACCATGAGACCCCGGTCGAGGCATTCTCGGCCTCATGGGCAGTTCAGTTCAAAGGATTCCCTGATAGCATCGCTTACGAAGCTCGCTGCGATCTCCAGGTCCTCCTTTGTATGGAATCTGGTCGGCGCATTTTTTAGCCGACTGACTAAGTCGGCTCTAAAGCCCTCCCAGTTTGGTTTTCCTGGGGTTTCTCCCCACTGTTCATCTTTTTGTAATTTCACAAGGTCGAAGCGGACCTGTTCTGTGGTCGGACCTGAAGGTTCATTTGAGACCCTCCATCCCGCCACCAGATCCACCACACCCCTCGTGCACAACGTAATGTCTATCACTTCCTGTCTTCTAGAGTCCAGGAAAGTGGGTTCTGTTCCTCTGTTTAGGATTTGCAAGTTAGTGCTCATGATGAAGTTAAGTAGGCTTTCCCCTCTCGGGTTTATATCGGAGCTTCCCCACACCAAATGGTGTGAGTTTGCATCGCAGCCCAAGAGAAGTTCTAGCCCCCTTTCCTTCGCATAAGCTACTAGCTCTATCATGTTTCTTTGGGGGGGGGGGGGGTAGTTCCTCCGAATCGTAGGGCATGTAAACAGACCCCACTATCAGGTCCCTGACCCCTCCATCGTCTGTTTTAAGTTTCAGCCTTACAGCCACTAGGTCGCCGTCGCTAAACTGTGGTAATAGACAGGCATCCAAACCTTTCGCCACAATACAGGCTCTTGGTCTTTCTGCGTTGTCTGCTTTAAACAATTTACCACAACCTCCAAGGCCCTTAATGTGTCCCTTGACGAGCCACGGCTCTTGGATGAGGAATAATTGCTTTGTGTGCATCACAGCTGCGCACCTGGCTAGAACCGCCGAGGCGCTTTTGCTGTGATGCAAGTTGATTTGAGTGAAGGGGATATTGGAGCCCGCCATTGATTAGGCAGTCTCCGACCTATCCTCCTTCCTTCCTAACTCCCCCCTGCGGTCCCCTCCAGGCAACCTAACTGTCGCCTGGCCGAGACCACAGAAGGGTTTAAAGTTGAGCGCTTTAAGAGCACTCAACGCTCCCTCCCCAATAAGGGCAGCGAAGTGGGTGCTCGTAGCATCCTTACTTTCGCTGCCCCTCGCGACCACCCAGTCCGCGGCTTGGAGACCCTCATTCTGCCTGTCAAGTAGCTCTATCGCTTCCTTGACAGGCATTCTAGGGTCCTCCACGTGCACCACCACCCGATGACGCCTAGGCAGTTCATCGAGCTGCACTGCACGCAGCCGAACCCCATTTATCTCTAAAACCGAAGTTAGGCTTCGCAGCCACCCTTCGGTTTCTGCATCAGTGCAGTTAAAAATAACTGCACCGTCCCTATCTGCTGTGCCCTTGAAGGTGGGGGGGGGGGGTACCCTTCGCAATGCCAAGGATACCCTCCTTCACCTTATCCTTCAAAAGCACAGCTTCTTTGACGTCCAGCTTTCGCTCGGGATACTCCATGGGAACCATGGCCACCCTTGCTAAGCCGGATGTTGCTTGGGCAAAAGTCCTCTGATCTACAGCGATCTTAGGCCTTTTGCCCAACTGTGCAGTGCCAGGACTGGGTGTGCTCTGTTCCGATCTGGTTCGCTTGCACGTCCCAGCGGAAGCTTGCTCCCCCGTCCCTGGCATTGCCGCAGAGGCAGAGTTTGGTTCAGGAGCAGGCTTTTCAGCGCTGCTCTTCCCCTCCATCTGCCTCTGCCTCTTATAGCGACGACGTGCCGCCCCGCTATACTTTACCCGGCTTTTACCAGCTTGTGGTTGGGCCTTGTCCGGCTCCTTCCCAAGCTGCCCGGTCTACTTTCCTCCGGTCGCTCGCCACCTAAGGTGGCTACGCCCTGGAGGACCTCTTCATAATTTGTATTATTTTGTGTACCCATAAAATTTCCACGAGTACCGCGGACGCGCGATGTCACCCGGGCAGAGCCGCGAATGCCCGGGGCTTGGCTCCTCCCGAAGGGGTTACTCCCGGAGGTCGCCCGGTTTCCGGGAGGCACCGTTAGTGACGCAGCACCCCCTGCGCCACGCAGCCATCAGCACGGTTGCTCACACCTTGGCTTGGGGGGTTCCTCTTGGTCGGGCGCGCCCGGCTACACCCCTGAGCGGGTGATCCCCGTGCGCGCCCTTAAGCCCCCCCACCCGCCTCAGAGCGGCCACCCGCAGCCCCCGAGAACACCGGGTCCGACGAGTGGTCCCGTCGTCCCCGCGCCCCGCGAACCACGCACACCCACCCCGAGGCTTCGGCAAGGTAGGAAGAGGAACCCGTCGGGGGAGTACGTACGTATATTATATATTATATGTACCAATTTAGTAGAATGCATTTACGTACTGCTTCTATGTACATATAATAGATATTCATATAATAGATATAATGTCAATATTAAAAATTTGTGCAGCTATATACTCTTTTTAAACTGAATTTGTTTCTTAAGATGATTTTTGAAAAATTATATATCTGCGCTGGTTGTGACATATGTAGACTATATACAACACTTACATCAAATTAAGAAGTAGTCTACCACGTAAGGCAGTTGGCTCACGATCCAGAGGTCCCGAGGTCCCGAGTTCGAATCCCACCAAGGTAAGTGTGTTTTTCAAATACGAGAAAATATTTATAATCATAGACTGCATCTTAAGAAACAAATTTAGTTATAAAATAGTAATAAAATTTCGAAAAAAATAATTTTTTTTATGCCGGGTGAATATCGAAAATTAGTGTCCTCTAGTATTAAGAGGACTGCAATCTTAAGTCTAGTATCTCATGGTTAGCGGATATTTCTCTAGATTTTAAAATATCTTCTTGAGACCGTATTTCAGAGGAAAATCCTCTAAAATCAAGCGGGAGCCACTAAATGACAGAATATTTTTTTGGGGGTAAATATTTGTTCAATGTAGTGCCACAACATTGCTGCAATATTGCAGCAAAATTGCGCTACAATATTGCCACAACATTGCTGCACATTGCAGCAATATTGCGCAGGGTAGGACATAGATAGATTGCTGCAGCATTGCAGCAATATTGCATGCAATATTGCAAGCTTGCCGTGCAATATTGCTGCAATATATCGTGTTGTTAGGGTATATGTATGTACGTTTGTTCGATCAGAGTGCAACTTACACTGAAGTGCTTCGTGGAGCGGGGTGCCTTCAATGCCTAATTTGATCGTACCCGATCCTGTCCAATTAAGAATACGCGCAAGTTTGTTTGATATGATTTTTGGTAGCAACTTTCCAACAGCAGATTTTTCTGTATCTGCGCGAGAAAATGAAGCAAAATAATCGACCTAAAAATGTAAAACACGAAATATCACTATTCAAGTAAATCATTAGTTATACGAGGTTACTACAATACTTACGGTAGCATTGAAGTTTATATCATTTTGAAGAAACTTCTGAAACGCATTGAATGCCTCGTGAGTTTGGAGGGGCAGCTGCGGCAAATTCTTGGACCGTACTATTGCCTGCTCTCCAGGAAATAGCTTCCGCAAAATTCTTTCTTGATTAATCAAAAATATATCGATTTTACTGCTCACTTCTTGTAGTAGTTCAGCCTTGACTAGCTGTACCGCCGAAGGCTTTGAAGTGACAACAGTTGAAACAAAATTTCGTTTTGCGTAAAAGTCCTGAAAACCTTTGACGTTTTCTATCATATAACATTTACAGGTTTCTGGAGAAGTGGAATTCTTACTTGCTGATTTAGTTTTCATTCTCTGCATATGAATTTCCTTTAATTAAGTATTAATTTCAACTGCCTCAGGTCAAAAAGAATATTCCTTTCGACCTGAGACAATTGAAATCAACACTTAATAATCTCATTGTCATCCAACAACTTAAACATTTTTATTAATTTAACATGCCTTTGTTTATTACCTTTAAGCAATGAGGTTTCAAGGGCAGAAGCGTCCTTACTGTTTTTGGCGAGCGATTTTATTTCTGATGGTAGTAGTGACAATGTCGACGAAGGCGGTGATGGCAATGGTGATGGGAGTGATTGTGGTGAAGGCGTCGATCGTGATAATGGCTGATTATATCCAGCTGCACAAAAACACATAGATTATTGTTATAATTATTAGTCAAGATTGTTGTGAAGCATATAACTTTTGGCGGGCAGGCAGTCTATTAGATTAAAAAATGAGAACAAAAATCTGAAAACTGAAGTTATTAGTAGTGTGTACATTTCTCAGAAAAAAGGTACTAACTAAATAATTAACACAGTATTACTTCGTCTGTTCAAGCCGTTTAAAAGATACAGTAGCATTTTAACGAGGCGACAGAGATATATTTTC
Organism: Temnothorax rugatulus; assembly: GCA_035220575.1. NCBI lineage: Eukaryota > Metazoa > Arthropoda > Insecta > Hymenoptera > Formicidae > Temnothorax > Temnothorax rugatulus. Next base: position 5,633 of record JASTWL010001260.1, read on the forward strand.
TTAAGTAGATTACCCAATGAAACAACGTAGTCAAAATGATATCAACTTGATGAGAAGTACGATGTCAAAATAAGTGATTAAAATAATGGTAAAATAATGACAATAATATGACTGCATAACGTCCCATATACCATGATGGTTTGATTGTGACTACAGGAATATAAATACACGATTAAAATTAAATTATATTAAATGAGAGCAAAATAAAGGCAAAATATATTACATACAACAGTTTCACAGATAAGTTAACATTATAAATATGAATTTAAAAAAAACTATAATTTGGAGCTACGAGCCATCACTTGGTTATTTAACCAAAGGATTATGCATGTTATATTATGATAATGTTTCTGTACCACGAGTTGCCAAACAAAGCTTAAAAATCAAATTCGAATGACGAAACATTTCACCTTTTAGTCTCTGTCAATAAGTGCTTGATAATGTCTCAGGAAACTCCGGATCCCAAAAACCTTTTAAAAAATTTATTATATATATTATATAACATAGAAAAGTAATAATAAAATAAAATATCATACCTTCGGGTGTGTTTGGTCGCTCATATTTGTGTCGATGTCGCGAGCATTGATTCTTCCGTTTTTGTAATTCTTCTTTTGTCAATGACAATGTCTTATAATACTAAAATCAAATGTTATGAATTACTTTTTTATGAGAAAAATATTTATATTTACTTATTTATATTTTTTTATTTATATTATTTTTTTTATTTATATTTATTTTATTTATACTTATTTTTTTATTTATATTTATATTTATTTGTTTATATTGTAAGGCTGGTTCCGTCAGGATAGTGCGTAGGAGGAAACCGCGGTGTGTGCGGGTACAAACAAGTACAGCTTTTTTGAGCACCAAATGTATTTTCGATGGTACAATGGCCGGCTTTTACCGGAGAGTCTTACACGGACTTGCGAGCACATGCCGGGCTTGCAAGGACTGACTTGTCGCCTTCTTCCTCGGCAGAATATCCCCACCACTCTAACTCGCCGGGGAGACAACCAATCCCCGGCCGCCGCGTTAACGCTCTTACATTTAGCGCTGTCGTCGGCAGCGCGGCCAATCACCGGCAACCGACGCGCACGCCACTTTCGGTATAATCCCACGGTTATTTAGGTGTAATCTTACAATATTTATTTATTTATTCATATAACTCATAACTATATTGTTAATTGTTAGAATTAGGTGTAACCAAAGTTTTATTTTGATATAATACACCGTTTTCGGGAACGTATATATATATATATATATATATATATATATATATATATATATATCGCCGGGAACGCGCGACTCACACGTGTTTACGTTGCGACTTACTAACAAGAACTAGAAAAAACTAAAACTAGACGCGCGCGCTGCAACAAACAACAGCCAAGCGGGAAAAATGAGAGATAGCAAGCGTTGCCAACCTAGACGTTACAAACATCTCTAAATCCAATAGGCAGGGCGGGCAACCCAGAATTTAACGTTTTTCCGTTTTATCTCAACACTTCCCCTAAAAACTTTAAATTAAAAAAAAAAGGAAACAACAGCTGAACATTAGCTCGTCTAAACCTAATATATAAGAACTCTGTACTTAGTGTCCAATATTCACAATGCCTAACATTCCACGTAAACGCTCATATTGCACGCGCGGAATCGGCTTGGTTAAAATGTCAGCTATTTGATCGCTACCAGACACATGTTCAATATTTAGTTGCTTCTTTTGATAACATTCTCGTACAAAGTGAAAACGCACTTCTATATGTTTAGAACGCCTGTGAAAGATAGGATTCTTTGCAAGTTTTATAGCACTAGCGTTATCAACTAAAAGTACAGGCTCCCTTTTCAAGGGTGAAATCTCATTAAATAACCGCGTTAACCATACAATGTCCTTTGCTGCTTCACTAGAAGCAATATATTCCGCCTCAGTGGTTGAAAGGGATACACAGTCTTGTCGTCTGCTTGCCCAAACAATTGCTCCTCCACTGTATTTGAGAACGATTCCGCTGACCGATCTTCGAGTTGTTGTGTCACTGGCAAAGTCTGCATTACTGTATGCCTCAAGCTCACCAGTCTTCCAGGCTACATCGTAACGGATTCCTAGACCAACAGTACCCTTGATGTATTTAAAAATTCGTTTGGTCATCGCCCAATGTATCTGTCTCGGGTTCTCCATATACTGTGATACATAATTCACAGCGTAGGCAATGTCAGGTCGGGTTGCGACAGCCAGGTACAGCAAACATCCTACGGCTTCTCTATATGAAACATCCGTTAACTCATCACCAGCTTCTTCTGTCAGCTGACACTTTTCTATTGGTATGGAAACAGGGTTTGCATCTTCCATGTTGAATCTTCTAACTATCGATGCTGCATATGCCCTTTGGCTGATAAAAATCGAGCCATTTTCCTGACGACTAATCATCATGTTCAGAAATGAACCAAGGGGTTCTATAGTTATCTTGAATATATCTTTCAGATTGCTCAGGAGTTGATAGTGGTTTTACCTGTTGCAGCCACCAATCCGTCATCGACATATAAGACAACAATTATCTTCTCATTACCAGATTGTTTATAAAACATACATGGATCAGCTGAACTTTGCTGAAATCCAAGTCTGGTCATGGTTTCCTTGAATTTATGGTTCCAACGTCTGGGTGACTGTTTCAGTCCGTACAGGCTTTTATAAAGCTTGCAAACACGATCAGTACCGTCTTCATAACCTTCGGGCTGATCCATGTAGATATCCTCTTCAATCACACCATTCAAGAACGCAGTCTTCACGTCAAATTGTGCTAGGTCCAAGTTTTCATTAGCAGCAATACTTAGCACTGTTCGAATCGTGTCAAACCGGGCAACAGGACTAAACGTTTCGTTATAGTCGATTCCTTCCCGTTGACTAAAGCCTCTAACGACGAGCCTAGCCTTATAGCGACTAATCTTTCCTTCAGCGTTGTGCTTGACACGATAAATCCATCGATTTGAAATCGTTTTGCGACCAGCCGGCAATGACCAAGTTGAGTTTTCCTCCAACGAAGCCATTTCCTCTTCCATAGCCTTCTTCCAGTGTTGCTTATCTGAAGAGTTAAGAGCCTGCACAAAGCTTCCAGGTTCGCTTCTATTTCAGCGAGCATTGACTCAACCAGTCGACGAGGTGGTTTCAACGTAGCTCTATCACGTAGCTCACGTTGAGTCAGTTTCGGAGTCTCCGCTGGGTTATCCTCTTCATGAAGGTCTTCAGATGATGTATCTTCAGTTGAAGAATTCGATGATGCGCCTTTTTCATCTTTTACCTCTGTACTTGTAGATTGATCAGGGATCCAAGCAAGTGTCTTTCCCGGATGTTCCGGTTCAAATACAACATCCCTACTGCGAATAATTTGATTGGAGGACTTCAACCAGATCCTATATAGCCTTCAATATTGTCCGAATAGCCAACAAAAAAGCCAGGTTGAGATTTCGAGTCCCACTTCTTACGTCGTTCCTTCGGCACATGAACATAACATGGCGTTCCAAAAACGCGTAGATTTTTCAAGTGTACATTCTTTCCTGTAAACAGTTCATATGGGGTCTTGTCCTGAACACGACTTGGTCCGGTTCGATTGAGAATATACACGGCTACGTTGACGCCCATAAGAACTTCGGCATATTCTTGGATAATAGCATCGTACGAGCGAGTTAAACTACAGTTCGATTGGTACGCTCAGCACACCCATTTTGTTCTGGGGTGTAAGGGTTTGAGATTGCTAGTGTGACGCCATTCGATTTTAACAGTTTCCGGACCGCTTCATTATGAAATTCCAAGCCTCCGTCGCATTGAAGAATTTTTATTGATCTTCCGCATTGATTCCTCACGACTTGCAACATCTCATTGATCTTTTCAACAGTTTCAGACTTCTTCTTCAAGAAATAAACGATGCGTAGCCTTGAATAGTCACGTAAAACACACAAAGTATTTTGACCCGCCAAGTGACGTTGTTTCCATGGGACCACACAGATCGGTATGAATAACTTCACCAGGTGATTCAGCACGCTGTTGACGTAGTTGAAAACTGTTTCGGTGTTGCTTCCCCTCAATGCAGGAACCACAAAACTGATTATCGTCGAAAAAGTCAATCTGATTTTTCACGAGAAATTTCTTTACGTGATTTTTATTCTGATGGCCAAGGCGTTCGTGCCATACGTGTAGAGAATTCTTTGATGCCAAGTTAACCTCTCCTATGCATGCCTTTTCAGGCGTTCTCACACGAATTACCATCTTGAACAGCTGGTTAACACGCACTTCGCGAGCTTTAATAATACCGTCTTTTACAAACTCACAACCGTTTTTCGAGGAATTAAATTTCATACCCTTGTCCAAAACTGAAATCACCGAAAACAAGTTTCGACGAGCAGCCGGCACAAACAACACATTTTCCATTTGTCCTGGTGACCACTTTCCGTCAACTAGAGTTTCGATCTTGATTGTTCCTTTTCCTAGGGCGTCCATTGTAGTTTTATTTCCAATGTAGATCTTCGCTGGTGTTTTGAAATAATCAAACGATGTAAACAAGTCATTTCGGTTTGTCACATGATCCGTTGCACCGGAATCCACTATCCACGAATCATTGTCGAGCTCAGCTGTCATGGTTTCACAAACAAAAGCTTCTTCTTTCGGATTGCTATCTTGCGTTTTCTTCAGTTTCTTAGGGCAGTTCTGACGAAAGTGCCCCTTTTCTCCGCAATTGTAGCACTTATAGTTCAGCTTGCTTTTTCCTTTTTCACTAAGCTTTGACTCACCTGATTGTTGTGACTGTCCTTTCTTACCACTAGTATTTCCGCGATCGTGTCTTTTAGATTTGCTCGCCACTAGTGCAGCCATCTGTTCCTGCTTTCCGACTCGAATCTTCCGGCGTGCGTCGTCAGAGGTTAATACCTCAAGCAAATTACCGAACGTTTGCTGATTCTCAGCTCTTGCCCACCATGCCTGGCGAAGACTCTCATATTCCTCTGGCAATGTATCCAGCAACTTAACCGTTAACGATAATTCATCCGGCTTTACGTTTAATTGCTGCATGCGTAGGATTAGTCCCTCGAATTTGGCAATATGAGTCACCATGGCCGGTATTCATAGTCGATTCTTATTTCAAGACCGTCTTAAGTGATGTCTTAAGATGCTAATACGGCCCTCTGATTGGCTGATGACGCCTTAAGACTGTACTTAAGACGATCTTGGATATAAGACCCGACTATGAATACCGGCCCATGTCGTCCGACGGATCCATGTTGAAATTGAAAAATTCCGATTGGACAGTATGCGAAGCTTGTTTCGTCTGTTGTTCATAAATCGTGTGTAACTTCAGCCACATATCCCGCGCAGTCTCACATAAAACCAGAAGCGCCATTACTTTCGTATCCAGCGTCTTAACTATAATTTGACTCGCGGCACGATCGGCTTTGTCCCACATTTTGAGACCTTCTCGATATTGTTCTTGTTGCTGAGCTGCCGCATCCGCCCGCAGCGGATTCGGTTTTAGGATTTCACCGATGCACACTTCGTATGCATTTTCCGTTCCACGCAGTAAATTCCGCATGGCAAACTTCCAAATGTTCCAATTATCCGCGTCACGCAGCTTCTCGATTCCTTGATATTCCATCTTCCGGTCGTTTCCTCACAGGACACAAAGACAATGTCAATGCGTTTTCCGCGTTCACGCCCGTACTCGAGATCCGCGCTCACGAGACAACGCCCACTGTAAACCACGCTTTTCGATAACTGCGTACTCGGCAACAACGTTCACGGAAACCACACTCACGACGAACCGCGTTCACGACGAACCACGTTCACGGAACCACGTTCACGACGAACCACGCTCTGCTACCATGTTAGAATTAGGTGTAACCAAAGTTTTATTTTGATATAATACACCGTTTTCGGGAACGTATATATATATATATATATATATATATATATATATATATATCGCCGGGAACGCGCGACTCACACGTGTTTACGTTGCGACTTACTAACAAGAACTAGAAAAAACTAAAACTAGACGCGCGCGCTGCAACAAGCAACAGCCAAGCGGGAAAAATGAGAGATAGCAAGCGTTGCCAACCTAGACGTTACAAACATCTCTAAATCCAACAGGCAGGGCGGGCAACCCAGAATTTAACGTTTTTCCGTTTTATCTCAACATTAATATTGCATTACTTCTCTGCATTCCCAGCAATCCGAGCCTTTTAACTTTGCTCTATCAGCTTTACATCGCATGTTAAGCTGCTCTGAAACGTCCTTTCTTTTTGACCATCTGTAAATAATGTTTTTATTGGATATAAAAGCAACTTACATTAATACAATTAGTAAATGATATTTACACATTAAACTCGCATTAAACTTATCCAATAACATCTTTTTTTCAGGTGGCTTGTTTTCTGTGTCATCCAAATTGAAATTATCCATTTTATTCGTTAATAGTTGATCTTTATTTTGAGCTTTAATAGATTTTTTAATTTGAATATCGGTCTTGTTATGCATTTTTATTGGTGAAAGATAACTTATGTTAACTTTATCTTTTAATGTATTAACATTTTCCATTTGCGTAGAAGTATGTTTAGGCGAAGGACATAATGAAAAATCTAAACATTTTACAGGAATTTTCCTCTTGAGTTTCAAACACTGTTTGACTTTAGATGCAACACTTCTTTGCATAGGACTGGCTTCTATCACTTCATCTTCATCGGAAATTTCACTAGTGTTGTTCACTAGTGTTGTAGCACTATTTTCAGTTATTATAACAGGTGCATTTTTCTTGACTGGATAAAATGCAAGTCTCTTCACTCTCTTCCTTGGTATAAACAATAAGGACGGACTTTTTGACTAATTATTTTCGTCGGTATTTAAATTAATAGCACTTATATTTATTGTATCTAATTCTAATATGTCTAATGTATCTAAATCCAATATAATGGGATACTATTGCTTTCTTGTTGTGACATTGCTTCATCCTTTGTTTTTGTACAAGGCGTATTAACTGTTATTTAGGATGAGAAATGGTCACAAAATTACATAATATATAATAATTAATCGATGAATTAAAATATGTTTACACATAAATGACGGTTTTGACGTCATATTGACATCATTTTGACTGTCTTCACTGGGTAGGATTGAAAATTAGAAAGCCATACCTGGACTTGCATCATCCATCGTGAAGGAGTGTGATTTTTGAATATCGAAGTTGTCATCAGGTCTATTAGAAGCCAGCTCTTACGATACGTAACATTCGGTTACAATACCCTCGTATATGGTTGCCTCAACCAAAGGATTATTGCTATCTCTCTTATGTGGTCTGCAGCACAAATATTATGGTTGAGAGATCCATAAGATATAGCTGCACGGTAAAGCACTGAATCACTGATTGAGAGTTCAGTTCCATTGCGTGTGCAAAAGAATTTCTGCATAGAATAAAGTATGTGGTATAGAATTGTGCGGTAATTGGATACGATAATGTGCAAATCAGAAATTTGCAGCAGATTGGCACATTAACTGTGTCTACAATGTCCACTATTAAACTCGTATTTTACCGGCAGAGTCTGGCGACTTAACCTAATTTAACCTGTTAATCTAATTCCAGCAAACGCCAAGTTATATGTAAGTTAACAGATTGGCGACAGATTCTGTTCGATTTCTGCTGCCAATCCCTATTAAACTGCCAAACTGCGTGTACAGCTGCTCTGTTTCTGCCGCCAATTTACTGCTAAATGCATGTGAATAGATTCCGTTATATTTAGCATTAGTACCTACACATAATCATTATGGTTGTAACATCTAACATCCATATATTATGGTTGCTACATTCATATAGCAGCTATCCTTACTAAGGTTAGGGCAACCATATAGGTCTCTTCCAGAGTACTATGGTTTCCATAACCCTTTTGTATGGATAGGCGAAAATTAACATTATTATTCTGTTGTAGCAACCGTAACTTTTTCTCCGTGTATAGGTATTGCTCGGGGGGGGGGGGGGGGTATTAGGCGCTCCCCGGATTCGCGATTGGTCTGTAGCCCGGGTGGTTCGAAGGACCTGAGGGACCGTTCCCTCACGAATACAACGAAATTAAATGAAAGCGTGCGACTCACCGTATCGTTGCCCAGCTGGCTGTGGAGGTCGTCCTTCCGTCCGGTGTGAGCTCTCCTTGTAGCGGGAAGAGCAAGCAGGCAAGCAGGAAAGGAGCGTGCAATCAGGCAGCGGGCGCACAGAGCAAAGCAGGCAGGCAAGCGAATACTAGTGCACTGGATGACGGCGGTTCAATATGAGTGTATGCGGCCACGTACGAACGATGAGTGAGTGCTCCGGCACTCCCCGGCTCGCGCTCCTGTAAGTACGGCGCGAGCGAGTACCAACTTCCACAATTAGGGATGCCACCCGCGGGCGGGCAGCACGAGTCGGGTGAGTCGCGCGAAAATTGGCAATCCGATCGCGGCCCGCCAACGTTTCGCGCGAGTCTATGAACACGGAATTGCCGTTACCGACGATAACGGCTCAAACGATACGCAAATGTGATGCAATGCAACGACTTAGAACTAACGCAATTCAAGTGAAGAATGACTTATCAACTAATCGAAACGTATGTACAGATATTTACATGCGAGCGCCAAACAGGTATGCAAATAGGTAGGTACAATAATAAACGCAATTACTCGTGAAATAAACTGCATGCACAATTATAATTAATTAATTAATTTATTTATTTTAATCCTTGCCTTGCGGCTTAGGATGACCTCCGTCAACTCTTACATACATTACAAACATATAGAATCTGTCCATTACATTGGCGTTTTGAAGACACGTACCCAACCCAGTACATTTCACTCTTCCTATCCCGACCTGGCCCTTAGCCTTATACATTCTCGATCCCTCCCTCCCCTACTCGTTCCTTATCATTTCTAACCTTTTCCATTTATCCTAATCCATTTTATTACTTCTAGTCCTCTTCCTTCCTCTCCTAAAAATTCTTTTAGCTGTATCTCGCTTTTTGTCGCTTCACATTCTGTTAGTATATGTTCTATGTTCTCCTTTTCTTTTTGGCATATTCTGCATCTTCTATCCTCCTCCTCTCTCCAACATGCACAATTATAATAACGTCCTGTATGCATTTGAATTGTCGTTGAAATTTTAGTGCAATATAGCCGCCACTCCTTTCCGTAGGTTTTTATGTTTTATATCTGCTAACATTAAAATTTACAAAAAGAAGTGGCGGCTATGCCGCACTAAAATTCTAACGGTAATACGAATGCATACAGGATGAACGGTGCACATGCAGTTTATTTCACGAATAATTGCTTTTATATCATTGTACCTATTTGTTTGTACACCTATACTGCGACCCGTTTTCCTTCGGTCTCGCTAGCCGAAGGGGCGCTGCCGCAAATTGCCTGTAAAAGACGGTAGCTCCCCGGTATCCGCGAAAGCAATTTCCCGACGAAATATTCTAATGGGCGCCAGGTGCGATTACGCGCACCACGTTTCGATAGCTCAATCCCATACGCGATTACCCAACGCTAACTCAGGGTGTCAGTTCTTTGTCGAGGGAGGTGAGGAAGGAGCGTAGCGCAATCAGCACACAGCAAATAATAAGATAAAGAATATGATATATTTCATAAACGAGACAGAACACGGTAATCCCGCAACGAACGAGAATTCGCAAGACCGATCCTACGTGTCATAAACGAAACAGAATACGGTAATCACGCAACAAACGAGGATTCGCAAGACCGAGGGTATTTTTCCGTAATACATAAACGCCGGGAATCGATACGAGACGAAGTACCCGGTAATCGGTCCGCGAGGACACCTACACGAATATACGGCGGAATTCACAAGATCGTGACCGCGAACAGGCAACGCACTGCCTCAATCAACACAACGATACCGAATTATTCCGGCCGTATGGCCGCGAAACTCCCTGCTGAGCGAACGCGACGATATTTGCCCGCACGGAGACGACGCAATATATCCGCGAGGCTCTCCAGGAGCGCGGCGCAATACCTCTGCCGAAACGCGCCCCTAACGCGCCCGATATTCCGCGACACTCGCCACGTACGCGACAGAATGTCCGATAGTTCACGATAACACGATACATCTGCGACGATATACGCGATCAACACGTCCGCGACAACGTACACGGCTTTCCACGACACGCACGCAATACCGTATAACGCATACGGCACGCCTCGATTCACGAATACGCAATTTCACACGCACACGATACGTCTCCGTTCACGAACACGCAATTGCACACGCACACGATTTGACTGCCGGCCGCGCGAACTTCCGAGAAGGGCTTTATGAGACTTTTCCGGTGTTGTGAGGCGGAAGTCGCCGTGTCATTATTTCGACATCTAGCTGTCAGCGCTTCTTCCGAATATTGCCAAACCCACCCGAGCTGGCATCCCGGGTGTTGCAAGTGGCACCCCGGTCACTCACCCGGAAGCAAAAGCGCTGACAGCTAAGTCAGCAGCGCGGAAGCAAATACGCGAGTGATAAAAGCCCGCCCTTCCGAGAAGCGGCGGGCAGTCTGGAACATAAGACTAATCGCGCACGACCGACGTAACTAATATACTGAGCGCCCGCAAGTCAGGGCAGTGTAGTTAAGAAGACATCTGTATTCTGTCAAGTTATACTTTATTAAACGTTGTTACAACAAGACTCTGTCAATTGATTCTCTCAACCTCCCGGCGGATCCAGAAGAACTCAGTGCCGACCCTGATTCCCAAGGCACGGCACAACAATTGGTGGCAGCGGTGGGATCTGCCAACCGGAAGAGAGGACATCCTGTCAGATCACGCCTGCAATACGGGAACGGATCATTAGACGGCGGTAAATATCCCGGAGAGGAAAAGCCAGCCAGATCCCGAGTGAGTGAAACAACGGTAGCAGCCCCGCGTGTTATCAACGACACCGGAGAGGCCCCGACCTACCGCACCGATTCGCTAGCCGAGGCAGCGAAGCAGCGACTCAGGGACGCACCAAGCCGGCGAAACAGCGCAGCAGAGACGCAGCAAAGCAGAGGCGAGCCGAAGCAGCGAGGCGGCCCTGCCGGACATCGACGTTGCAGAAAGCAGACACCATGCGCTACGCGACGGCACTGTAAGTCCGACTCTCTTTGTAAGCCGATTACGGCACGCGCCGCGAACCAAATTGTAAATTACGAGCGTCTCAATCGCGAACGCGAGTCCCGGACGGAAGCGCCGAAAAAGCCTTCGCGATTTCAGGAGTCACCTGTGTTAGAACGATAAATGTCGGACGACCAGTCCCGACAAACCCCTGTCAGCAACGCGTCATTCGTGCTTAGCGAGCGCGCGCAGCAAGCAATTGAACACAGCCGTCAGAGCCCCCGCCGGGCCACACGACACACGAACCGCAACGCGTTAAATAGCGTACGCAGGAACTTAGACGCGCAATCAGCTGACGACAATACGCCAGTGCTCGACCTACATCCGAACGTCGTGTTAGAGCGCGAATTCGCATTTTTGGACGCGAGTCTTTGCACCCCGCGAACTAGCCTAGATAACGACAGCGGCGACGAGAATACACGCGAAAACCACGACCGTGACGCACGCCAACTGCCCCCGACCGACGGCGACGCACGATCAGACACCTCGGCCGATTCTCAAGGCGAGAACGAAGGGAGAGGAGATTTCTCCCTAACGTCGTACGATAGCGACATATTCGACCCCGCGGAAGAAGACCATACACCGCGAGCAAATAAAATGAGCCAGCAACGAGCTGCAACGGGCATTTCCCCGCGCGTGGATATAACGCCCGCTCAGATAAGCGAGGAGATAAATCGGCTGGAACAGGAAGCCCAGCACCCGCACGAAACGGGCCAACGCCGAAATCCCGAGCCGGCACAAGCGGGCTCAGACGCCCGAGACGCCGTGCTCAACGATGTCATAAACCTAATGCGCGACATGCAGGCGCGCATGGACCGCGCGGAGACTGCAGAATTCGACCGCTCCGTCGAGATGCTCCGCGCGATCCGCGAATTACAGGGCCGAATGAGTCGGATAGAATCCGGTACTTATGATCGCCCCGCCGAAGTAGGGCGCCGCGTACGCAGCCAGGGGCCACTAGACGTGACGTATGGGCGGACGAATAGCGACGTCCGTAACCAGCCAGGGCACAATATCGGGTTCCTCAGCCTGAAAGAGGCCCGAAACATGATTCCCGAGCTAAACGGAGAATCGAGAGAGCGCGTCCGCGAATTCATCAGCGCGAGTAATTACGCAATGAAAAACATACAGCCCGCGGACGAAACCATGCTCCTAGAGGCAATACTCTGCACGAAATTTAAAGGCAAGGCCATGACCGACTTCGACACGCGCGATATTCGCGATTTCGAACAACTGAAACGAGAGCTCGAAACAGAATATCTAGGAAAGCGCGGTATGACCCACCTGCAGCTGGAATTCAACTCCCTGAAACAGGAACCGGGAGAGCAAGCGCAGGAATTCGGGCGTCGAGTCGAGAAACTCGCGAGAGAACTGTACGAGGCCATGGAAGAAGGCCAAGGACACTCGCAAGAGCAGCAAAAGGCGATACTGGAAAGTATAAAAATGCAAGCGTTGCATAACTTCCAGATCGGGCTGCATGATGATATTAAGATGCTGGTCCGAGCACAACGATATCAAAGCCTACAAGAGGCAATAACCGGTGCCAGCGCCGAAGAAAAAGTTAGAGGCCCCTCCCCGCGGAACGGGCAAGCGGCAAACAGGAATAAATTTAACGGGGGAAACGCGCGAAATGCGGGAAACGCGACCGCGCAATGCCACAAATGTGGCAAGACCGGCCATTACGGGCGAGATTGCCGTACAAGCCGGCAGGCAAGTAAATTCGCGCTGCCGAGAGCGGACAAGCCCGGTGGCATAAACACAATCGAGTGCACCTATTGTAAGAAAGCAGGGCACCAGAGAGACGAGTGCTGGTCGTTAAACGGGCGACCAAAGCCTGAGCGACCGCGCCGATCAAGGCCGGAACTTGCTAAGAAAGCACCCGTAAGCACAGTAAGAAGGACCAAATCGAACATATCTAGCGAGGACGCATCCTCCAGCAGTAGTAGCGAAGAGGAGGAGAAGCCGAGAAAAAATAAGGCACGCGCCGCTGAGACATATCGGGTGTCTCAGATAACGGAGAAGCACAAGCCGGGCCCGCTGGACATTATAACACTGCCTGTACAGGAGGCGGAAAGAGGAGAACTGAATCTCTTATTAGATTCCGGAGCAACCCTAACCTTAATCAAGGTCGGCAACCTAAAAGGGGAAACAATGGTGCGAGAGGAAAAACTAGCACTAATCGGCGTAACGGGACACCAGATACACACGCTAGGAAAAATAAAAGCGACAATAGATCTCGGGAAAAGGAAAATACGCCACACAATGTACGTAGTAAAGGACGAGTTTCCCATCGAATACGAAGGAATATTGGGAAACGATTTCCTAACGAAACATAGAGCTGATATTTCTAATACATCAAAGCAACTGAGAATAGGAAAAGCCATCTTCAAACTTCGGCCGTACCGAAAGGTAACACTACCTCCCCGCAGTGAGACCATTGTAGAAGCCGTGACAAATCATAACCGAGTAGGCATAGTGAAAAGCGGCGAACCTGCCCCGGGAATCTTTATCGGGCATTGCCTTGTAAAGCCAATCGAATTTACTTGTCCGGTCAGCATACTGAACGTGACGGACAAACCAGTGGAGATCCTCACTCCACACGTAACGTTAGAAGACCTGCCGGCGGACGACACCGCAAGCATACTCACGTTACAAGCGAATGAAGAACAGACTGTCACAGAGCGACAAAAGAAACTGCGCGAGCAAATACAAACCGAGCATCTAAACGCCGAAGAGCGAAAAGAAGTAGAGAAAATCTGCGATGAATACTGCGATGTATTTTATCTAGATGGAGATAAACTGAGCACAACCACAGCCATTGAACATGAGGTAAATACGCGACCCGATAGCGCGCCGGTAAATGTGAAACCATATCGGCTACCAGAGAAACATAAAGCCGAAGTGAGAAAGCAGATACGAAAAATGCTAGACGACGGAATAATCCGCCCTAGCACAAGCCAGTGGAACGCGCCGATAATAGTTGTCGCCAAGAAACCGGACGCGTCTGGCATAATAAGATTCCGAGTCGTGATTGACTTCCGGAAAATGAACGACCTAACCATGGGAGAGTCTTTCCCCATGCCGCAGATTACCGACATACTCGACCAACTAGGAAACGCGAAATATTTCACGGTGTTAGATCTAGCATCGGGATACCATCAAATCCCGATGCAAGAGGGCCATAAATGCAAAACGGCATTCTCCACTCCGGACGGACATTTCGAATTCAATCGAATGCCGTTCGGACTGAAAAACGCGCCAGCAGCATTTCAACGGCTGATGTACGCAGTACTAGCCGGCCTGTTAGGTTTGAAATGCTTCGCATATATCGACGACATCGTGATCTACGGAGCATCGCTAAGAGAGCATCTTAACCGATTAATCGCGGTATTAGAAAGACTGCGAAAATTTAACCTAAAGCTACAGCCAAACAAATGCGCATTTCTACGAAAAGAAGTCGTCTATTTGGGCCACGTGATTTCCGAAGGGGGAATATCACCTGACCCGTCCAAACTACAGGCGGTAAAAGAATTCCCAACGCCAAGAAAGGTGAAAGATATACAATCTTTCATCGGGCTAGCCGGATACTACAGGAAATTTATTGAAAACTTTTCAAAAATAGCCAAGCCATTAACAAAGCTCACGAAGAAAGGAGAAAAGTTTAACTGGACGATCGAACAGCAGAACGCGTTCGATATATTGAAAGAGAAATTAACGACAGCACCGGTGTTGAATTACCCGGACTTCAGTAAAGAGTTCTTAGTGACTACCGACGCGTCAGATTACGCCATCGGAGCCGTGCTCTCACAAGGGACAGTAGGCCAAGACCGACCGATCGCATACGCCAGCCGAGTATTATGCAAGGCTGAGCAAATTATAACACCACAGAAAAGGAGTTATTAGCCATCGTGTGGGCGGTGAAGCATTTCCGTCCCTATTTATATGGCGTTAGATTCAAAATCATAACCGATCACAAGCCATTGATCTGGTTATTCAACGTAAACGACCCCGGCTCCAGACTAATAAGATGGAGACTTAAACTGGAGGAATACGATTATGAGATTGTGCATAAAGCGGGAAAAAACAACGTAAATGCCGATGCACTAAGCCGAAATCCGATAGCAGAGGCATCAGCGGTAAATGTAACGCAAACAGGACGACGAAACCCCGAGAAAATACTCGGAGGAAGAAAAACGGCAACTGCTGTACGAGTATCATGACTCACCTACGGGGGGGCACCAGGGAGTCACGCGAACATTAAACCGTATCCGATTACAGCACGACTGGCGCGGAATTACGGCGGATGTAGAAGACTATATAAGCAAATGCGAATATCGCCAAAGAAATAAATTAAGCAGAAAAACGAGAATGCCATTGATCATTACAGACACGTCCGAGCGACCATTCGAGAAATGCGCGCTCGATATAGTAGGCCCGTTAACGGTTACGAATAATGGAAATAAATATCTCCTCACGTTTCAAGATGATCTTACGAAATTTAGCAAGGCAGTACCGGTAGAAAATCAGGAGGCGAATACAGTGGCAAAAGCTTTCGTAACGAAATAGTATTAGAACACGGAATTCCGGAGAAAATTCTCACGGACCAAGGTACAAACTTTACGAGTGAGATATTCAAGAACATGTGCAAGTTGCTGAAAATCGAAAAATACAGACAACAGCATACCATCCTGAGAGTAACGGAGCGCTGGAAAGATCGCATCGCACTCTAGCCGAATATTTGAGGCATTACATAAATGAGGACCAGACCGACTGGGATAAGTGGATCCCTTACGCAATGTTTACTTACAATACGACGCCTCATACGACGACAGGACTGACACCGTTCGAACTCGTCTACGGGCACCGAGCGAACCTACCGACAGCCCTAACGAGGCCCCCGAAATTAACGTATGCGTACGAAGACTACGCGAAAGAACTACGAGAGCGAATCCGCGCCACGAATCAAGTCGCGAGAGAGCATACCAGAGAAAAAAAAGAAAAGCAAAACAACAATTTGATAAAAAATGCAATGAAGAAACATTTAAGGTAGGAGACAAGGTATTGCTATACGACGAAACTGTACGACGCGGAAGATCGAAAAAGCTAGAATCACAATGGATAGGGCCATATGTGATCATAGAAAAGCACAGCGAGGTGAATTTTACAATCAAAATAAAGCGCAAGACGATACGCGTGCATGCAAACAGGTTAAAAGCATTTATCGAGAGTAAAGCCCACGCGATACAGAACATTAAAAATAAGTAGTAGAAATAAGCAAGAGATAACAAACATAATGACGACTTACTGGAAGACTACTCCCGACGAGACGAATCAGGACCACGTCCCTTCGCCCTGTTGCGGTGTGCAACGTCACTCGCAACGGAAAGATAGGCACCATGGGGTCAGGACGGGCCACCTCCGCGTACGGGGGGGGGAGGAGATTGGGTCGACTCGCGTTCCGCTATTACAGCAGCCGGCGCAAGATCCACCCAATACACCACGGTAGGCCAGAGATAAGAAAACTTACCTTAATTCCGCCGGGAGCACCACGCATCTGACCGGTTACATGCGCAACTCGACGAGCAGCAAGAACAACGTCATTTGATCGGGTACTCGATCGTTCATACGACAATCCCGAACCAACACGATGAAGGAAGGGATTGTGAACAAGGCTCCAAGCCTCAGACAAGTTACAAGCACAGGAGGGGTGGTCCCCTCATTTCCTCCACGACACCCCTAACGGGTACCGTTCGAGAGGAGTCATAATTAAAACAAAAAATCACAAGACGAGACATCTCAGACTAAAGCAACGCGCTAAATTATATAGCCAACAAAAGCGTTAATTAAAACAAGGTCATTATACACTCATCATGCGGCAAAGAAATTACAAAAGTCCTGCGAAACTTATAGCAATGTCTATGTAAATATTTTCCACGAATTGTAATAGATTTGCAAACCGAGGAGGCGCCGCACTATTTGAATTTTTGTTATAAAATTTTTTGTGTTTTTCTTGAAATAACAATAAATCTCATTTTGCAACCATCCCCGAGGTCCGGAATAATCTCATTTGCAACCATCCCCGGAAACATTGCAAAAAACGTTAATTTATTATAACTTTGCGAAAAAAATTACAAAAGTCCTGCAAACTTATAGCAATGTCTATTGTAATATTTTCCACAATGTGTTAGATTTGCAACCTATTTCGAGGCGCGCAACATTGAATTTTGTTATAAAATAACGTTTTTGTTTGTAACTTGGAGGAAAAAATTGCAAAAGTGCTGCAAACCGATAGAATAACTTTTACAACTGCCTCGAACAGCTGTACCAATTTGCAACCTTCTATGATACACGCAACATATTTTTTTTTAAACCAATAATGAAACAATTGTTTTTTTGGTCGTAATTTTGCCAAAAAAATTGCAAAAGTTTTGCAAATTGGTTGCAAACGTTGAGATTATTTTTCGCCACAAGCTGTTAAGTTTGCAACCTCGGACAAGGTCCGCAACCTTAAAAAATTAGCAACAATTATTATTTTGCACTTTTAACAAGCGTGAAAAAATTGCAAAAGTTTTGCAAATTTTACGGAGTGCTTCAAATGTCTTCCTTTATCCGAATATAAATTTGCAACCCTCTACTAGTTACGCAAATTATTGCAACTTATTAATGACTAACTTTGTGTTACAAAATTAATGCAAAAGTGTTGCAAATCCAGGGAAACAAATAAAAAATACATTTACACATGATGTCGAATTTGCAACCTCCTACCTGTCACGCAAAATATTTAAATCAAATATATTTTTCTTTACTCTTCGATGATTGTATTAATGTACTGAGTATTTATTGATGGGATGTGAGTTAAGGAGATCGAATACAATATTTTGACTCCGACGATTGTTACATTTAGAAAGTTTTGAAGAGTTAGGAAAATGATGATTTCTTCATTCAAAATACAATTACTTTACGATTTTTGCAGAATTGAAAAAGGGAACAAGACACTCGAGTTCCAAGTTTTCCCAAATGCAACAATCTGTAACTGTGAAAGTACTATGCAATTGTTTTATTGTAGTTAATCCTTACTTGCCACACTTCTGTAGAATCACGTACTTGCCACATTGGGGTGGAATCTACCCCAGCGATAAAAATTGTTATAACAAATAAGCTATTCAATATTTTAACTTGCCAAATTTTTTAGAACTTCTTAAGAGCTTACTTTTAAAAGTTATGTAGGTTATATAGCCAAAAATTAAAATTATGTATTATAAAAAAATTAAAATAGCAAGAAGAAAATGAAAAAATGGCTGTTTTTACAAAAAAAATTCATAATTTTTTTATTTTTTCATATAAATGGCTAAAAATTTAGGTGAGTCTTCTACTGATGTAGTACTACAAGAAAAAAAATAGTAGTTTAGTGGCCCTTTAAAAAAAGGTATTTATTCTGAGAAATGAAGGCAGGAATTTCGTGAAAAAATGAACTTTGTGTTATCATCAAAATATGTTATAATATTTATTGTTTAAATCAAACTTTCATAAGATTTTTATTTGAACATAAGTAAAACATGTTATAAACAATAAAAAATAAGCATTACAATCAATTTTAGTTCCTTTTTTTAATTACAAACCGGCGCAATCGATATAAAGGATATGATTTACACAAACAGGGTGATGGCAGGATGCACAACCTCTTCTGGTTTTTTTATCTTCTTTTCTTGTACATTATTATATATTGTACCTCACATTACGCATCGCTGTTGTGATAGAAGTTCAATACGTTACAAAGGTTGATCAGATAAAATGTCTTTTTTTTTTTAATAAAATGTTATATACCGTAAAAAAAAATTAGACATAGTATAATATGATGTACCAATGTTATTCTTCACTCTGATGTCGAAATACAGTGCAAAAAAAATTCACGGAAATTTCACGAATTCAGCCTTACTTGCCACACTGGGGTGCCACTGGCTTGAGGGGATAGTGGCATCCTCGAACTATTGACAGATGTTGCTATAGACCCACTCCTCGTAGGTTTAGGTACTTAAAATTAAGGGAATATGGTCGTGGGGTAGACTGAACCCCAGTGTGGCAAGTAAGGGTTAAAATTTCGAGCTATAATTATGAGAGTCTCCGTCTCTTACTCCCAGAAGGTCCAGGATTGTCAGAAATCATCTCCACATTCTCAGGGAAAATTCTTTGAATAGGTTCTTGAAATAGGATATTAGATGCTTGGCATTCCTCGTCCAATAATGTGTCATTGTTCGTGCAATCGAGGTACGTGTCTAACGGCGCTCCGAATCTGTTACTTTGGGCACAAAACTGGTCCATTCGGGTTTCTAATTTTTCGTCGTCGCTGTCCGATTCGACGTGATCGATTTCCTTGGCATTCGCGCAAGATTGTCCGTGACAAAAGAAGCAAATATCAGAGCATTTTAACCCAGCTTTCCGACAGCCACATTGCTTTTCACAGCCTTTTTCGCACTTGCATGTGACGAATTTTAATAATTCTGCCGGTGCTGGTTCCTGCAATGTGAAGATGGGCATCAAGCCATTCGGTCCTTGCTTCCAGCCCCAAGATTCGGCTATTTTCTTCTTACCCATCCATTGTTGAACTTGATGGTATGTACGCAAGGAATGTTGTCGTGCCGCAGCTTTTGTTGGTGGCAAAGGCAACAGGCAAGGTTAAATTTGCTTTTTGTTATTGAGCGCCCAAAGCCATCGTACCGTAATTTATTCAACGAATCGTTGCGTTGACCCCCGTACAAAGCGACTAAAACTTTCTCTCCCGCGTCGTCAATGACATCTGGATCGGCGTACGAATCTTTGAAGGAGTTTATAGCTTCTTTCAAATCGTCAGTCTTTTTTAATAGTAACGTAATTTTAATTTTTCCCTGGTTGAATAATGCTGAAGTTGTGTCACAACCCGTGAAGGCATGGTAAAATAAAATGTGTTCCTCCAAAGTTGGATCTTGCAAACTCGTGGAAGAATACAAACATTTTGCAGACTTTCCTTTTCCAGGCTTCATAAAACGTTATTCTGAGTTTCATTTGCAATCCCGGTTAAAATAATTAGTAAATCAATATCTTCGCCAACGATAACAACTGATTCATAGTCCGAAGCCATTTCCAAAGCTGTTGAGACGATGAGCGTATCCGCATCTTCTTCATGTTGTTTTACTAAATGCCCGGCGTTTTGGAACTTCTTTTTCAACATGGTTATTAGACGCGCTTTATTTTTCTCATTGGAGAGAAATTTCTCTTGAGACATTGTTGCACTCATTGATTCCTCAAAAAGAATGTCTGCAGATGTAGTTTTCGTTGATCGTCGTAATCTTTCCGAAGTTTTTGTGCTTTTCTTTGCGATATCCTCTGAATACCCATCAAACACGATAACTGCATTTTTCCCGTAATACTTTTGTACATACTTAATATACGTGTCAGAAATGAATGAAAATATCTCACCCTTTCTCCAAACAACTTTGTGCAGCAAAAACCCGCCATCAATCACATAGCAGACATCTCCTGAAGTTACTGTATCCTCTATCGGTTGAAACAAAGTGTACATAGCTGATTTTTTGCTTTTGCGCAAGCCAACTTCATCAAAGAGAGATAATGGGTAAGGAGCAAGTTCGTATTCGAAATATTTTTTAAGTTGATCTTGTGATTCTTTGGCAAAAGAAATGCGTTGATACAGTAAAGCCGGATCGATTGGAATAACAGTATCAGCAATCTTCACGGACGATGTCATTGCCGACAAAGGAAGCACCCTTTTTTTTCGAGAAAAAGAAATTTCACCGAAATTTTGCCCAACTATCGCCTTCATTCCATCCAGCCCAATCTTTTGAGAGTTGTGACAATTGATATTAATGCCGCCAACAATCCCGGTACTCAATGAAACAATGCTGTCCAATCCATCTACTGGAAAAGGTGGATGCTCTGATAACCATTTTAGAAGTTTTTCAACATCATCGTTGTCTCTCGTCTGTCTAGTTGGTCTCGCATCGACATGTTGTTCCGTACTTGATGATAATACATCTGTAAATTCTTCTATCGCCTCCGATACCCTCTGCATGATGGGCATGCCCAAAATCCATTTCGATAAAACACTGTCGGTTAGTCCTCGGCCCCGCGTTAATCCACCAGTGCTCTTCATGGACCTCATCAATGTTTGTTCAATGGTCATGTCGCTCCAGATTCCCGACCAAAATTTATCTGATCGCCTAATGGTGAAAAAGCCTTTTCGTACAAAATTGTTGTACTCACGGAAATTCATATTTGATTGAAGTTGACGCATATCTTGTAAGTACAGTTGGCTTGACAAGGCGTAGTTGAAATGCCCAGTAGCGTGAAAAAATGGTAACATTTGTTCGATTGTTGACAAATGCAACTCCCAATTCCCTGTTCGCTCTGCCTCTATGAATTGTTTTGCTATCGTGATCATACGGAAATACTGAATCCACAATTTAGCAGTGGGGCCGTTCAGTTCTAATTTCTCCAGGTGGATTTGAACTCGTGTCGATATTGTTGTGAATGGTTCTTGCTGCAGTTTCAATTCACAATTTCCGTCGTCAAAATTTTCTAATACGTCTTCTATTTCGATCCTCTCTTCCTCGGTGAACTCGACCATTTCCAAGATAATGCGACCTAAGGCTAAATGTGTCGATATATGTCCTCGGATGGCCCTCGCGTACGCATGGCCAGTCATTATTTTGTCCACAGATATTGGAGCGTAAATGAGAGACAACAGTTCTTTCAAACCACTACCAGACATTATGTATCCAATCGAGCCCAAAAAAGACATTAACATGTGGAATCCTCCAAGTCTTACGATTACCGATTTCAGTAAAGAATCCGAACTGGATGAAACGATTTCACGAGCTTTCTGATACAGCGGTTGGTCGAAAGTTATAATGCATGTTTGTTGCCCCGCCTTTCTGCATTTTTCGGCTGCAGTGAGCAAGGTTGTATATACAGTATTGTAATCACTTGGAGGAGCATTAATGAATGGCAACGCAATTATGTCAGATATTAAATATTGTTTCGATGCTGTCATCTCTTCCATGAAGCCATTCCATCCGCACAATCGAGGAAAGTCATTCATTTTACCATACATCCATAAAATATCTGATGCTCTTGGAATAATGGGATTGCTGTTTTCTATTTGTTTAACTTTAATTGTATGAAGTCCAGTTGCGGTAGTCTGTTTCTCAAAAGTTTGTATGGGAATCTGCCCGAAATTCCCAAGTACGGTTGTAGAAGGAACATCTGTTACCCGGAATATACCGTGTGAAGCTGTATATTTGACTTTGGGTGTAACGCACTGAATCATTCCCATTGAGTGAAATGTGAAACAACCTGACTTCGAAGCGCGGATCTAGCTCGCGGCGTGGTCGGGTTCGAAGGAGGCGCGGAGGAACAGGTGCAGGGCGCGGGTTGGCAAAATGAAGGGTCGTGTTCTTAGTAATAAACAAGGTTTATTAACAATACGCGCGGAGATGACAAGTGTGCGCGACGTGTAGAATCGCGATAACAAGTTGGCGTGGTGCACGAGACGGCGCGGGTGTGCAATACTCGCGGGATGGCACCAGCGGCCGGATCGGCGTCTGTCGCAGGCGGCGTGTAACAATACGATGTACGTACAGGGCGGAGCCGGTAATTCCGACGGTCGCGCGGGCCGAATCGCGTTACAATATTTATCGGTACGGGCGGAGCCGATTCTTCCGGGCGTCACGGATCGGAGCGCGGGAAAAATGGCGCGGCACGCGTGACGAGCGCGCGAAACCGCGGGAATTCGGCGCGGTGGGCGACGAAAAGGAAGCCGGTCGTTCGCCGAGACACACTCGGCGAAGACAGAGGATCCCGGAGGCGCTCTATCTTCGGTCGGACTGACTTAAGGGTAACCGGCCGTTCGCCGAGACACACTCGGTGGAGACAGAGTATGCCGGAGGCGCTCTATCTCTATTCGAACTGGCTTCGGAGGAAGCTGGCCGCTCGCCGAGACACTCTCGGCGAAGACAGAGTATGCCAGAGGCGCTCTACCTTCGTTGCGTGCGAGCTTCGGATAAGGATAACGATAAGAATAAGCTGGTCGTTCTGCCGAGACGCTCTCGGTAAAGACAGAGTATGCCGGAGGCACTCTACCCTTGTTCAGACTAGCTCGGTGCGGGAACTTCGGATCGGTGTAGTCGGTGAGACGGATGATCGCGAATCGCGCCATATCGTTCGCGACGCTCGCTTTTATACGCGTCGCGACGGCGTTACGAAGTGGCAGGGGTAGCGACGGCCGTCGCGAGCGCCGGGACGGTGCGGCGGAACGGTCGGGTATTGCGGCGTCCCGACGCTGCGATCGCGTTCGGCGGTCTTCGGCCGCCTTCGGCCTCGCTCGGCGTGTCGAGGCGGTCGCCGTTCACAAGTCCGTTTGCGGACTGCCTAACAATACATGCTAAATAATAATGTGGGCACACCGTGCCCGTGCTTTACCCCGCGGGTGATCGGCTGGGTGGTCTCGGCCGGATGTTGAGGCCGGAACGATGCAGTTTCCGGGGGTGCATCGTTACAAATGTATTTAATCCATCAAGTGTACATACATTGACATCGGCATTGTCAGCAACAAATTGAAGAAAACCTGATTTTATGTCCATGTCGGGATGCAATACTGCCGATAATTGGAAGGTATCAACCTCGGTGTATGAAGCACAACAGCCTAATGCTGATAAAACATTGATCAGATTTTTAGAGCCATATCTGGAATGGAGGAAAGCTGCAAGCCCAACTTGCAAACAAGACAAAAATGACCGTGGTCTTGTCGCTGCTATTATTGAGTGTGCAATAGCCGTACATTGCTTTTGATATTTATCTCTGGATTTACGCCTGTGTTTAAGAATGATTTCCTTCAGGAAAATTTTTAGCGTTTCTGGAACATCGTCTTCTGCAGTGTCTAAGAATTTTTCAGGATTTGGATAGTTATCTGTATCATAAATTTTGGTCCTTATGTCTTCAGAAATTATGGCAGCTGCTGTTCGAACTATTCTCAATCTTTCGGCAGCTTCGTCATGTTTTTTATCCTGATACCATGAATCTAGCAAAACTTGATGATTACGGAAACAAATAATTGGAGTACGTCCTACTAAACTAGTGATGACGATGTCTTCCCCATACTTTTCGGTTAATTTTTTCTTTATTGTTCCATCGCTGGGGGGGTTTTCGACGACATTGCTTAATTCCCGCAAAGAAAATTGACATTGATCTTTGTTTTTCTCTAAATACTCGTAGATACGATCCATAGCGGAAGATACATCTGGCTCAAGTGGTCGGCCCGTTTTGTTAGTGGAAGATCTCGTAGGCAAGCAAAATTTAGAGTAACATGGTCGATGATATTGAGCTCCCACTGTATATAAATCTATCCCCTCGATTCGCGACAGCACCTGAAGCAATATTGTGACGACATTGTGAACATTGCGTGGACAAAAGTGGAAGATTCGATTGTACAGTGAGAAAGTTTTCTGATCTTAATTTCTATCTTCAGTATGCGTATGTTTCATATTTATTATGTAAGACTTATAGATACCTTTCGTTCAACATACGTATTTTTTCAATTTGTTAAATCATGGATTGAAGTGAGAAAATTAGTTCATGGAAAAAAGTGTATATTTTTTTACTATACGAGCTGTAATGAATACAATAATTAATTTTTTCAAAAGTAGATTTTGTGTGTGTGTGTGTGTGTGAAGTTTGTTAAATTAATATTTCTTAAAACGTATTTCGCTTTAACTCTGTGATATTTATACGAAATGTTTTGAAATTGCATTTGAACGATTTATTAATTAATGTTATATATTTCGTAACAAATTTTCGTTTATACTCAATGATTAGAAAAAGCTTGCGAGAAAATACAATGAAACGTACTTCTGAGATGCAATCGATCAATATACACTATTTACTATACATGCATTAATTATTATTACATTTGATTATATTATATTATATTATTTATATTTATTATATATGTATTACATATGTATTACATATTTATTATATATGTATTACATATATAATAAATATAAAAGTATAAATATAATATAATGAAATGTAATAATTAATGCATGTATAGTAAATAGTGTATATTGATCGATTGCATCTCAGAAGTACGTTTTATTGTATTTTCTCGCAAGCTTTTTCTAATCATTAAGTATAAACGAAAATTTGTTACGAAATATATAACATTAATTAATAAATCGGCAAATGCAATTTCAAAACATTTCATATAAATGTCAGAGTTATCACGAAATGTTTGAAGAAATATTGATTTAATAATCATTCATACAAAATCTACTTTTGAAAAAAATTAATAATTGTATTCATTACAGCTCGTATAGTAAAAAAATATACACTTTTTTCCATGAACTAATTTTCTCACTTCAATCCATGATTTAACAAATTGAAAAAAACGTATGTTGAACGAAAGGTATAGGGTAACTCGGGGGAATATGCCACACTTAAGAAAAATATGATTTTTTTCCTATTTCTCTTTCTTTTTGAGGTATCTTTGCATACTGGTCTTCTTTTTCCTTCTTTTATCTGTTATTTATATATGGTTTAAATGAAAAATTTTGATTGTTTACTATCAAAAAGAAAGAAATACAAAAGTGTTGCAAAGTGGCATATTACCCCCCCATGGGGGTAATATGCCACATAGTATGGGGTAATATGCCACATATACAAACATGTATAGTAATTTAACTTTAGAAGTTATTTTATTAAAAAAACAGTACAAATAATTTAGAAAATTAGTCGATACGAATAGTTTATAAAATAAAAAATAAAATTTAAAATAAAAATTTGAAATTAAACAATATTATAATGTGACCAGTTTCGTCCACATTATAAATTTTGGATGGTTCATTAAAGAAGTTATTCTCTTCACATCTTTTTGATAAAAGTTGAAAATATTTGTTAACTTCTTCTCGGCACATACCTAATCCACAAGCAATAGAAATTCCTTCTGCTTTTCTTATTGATAATGCTGGATGTCGAATCATAAAATTACGAAGCCAGTCATATCCAGCTATTTCTTTATCTTGATTAAACATATTAGGAAGGTTATTTTTCAATGCAAATGCAAAAGCTAATTTACGAACAGCAGTTGCAGTCGGTGGAAATCCTGTACTCTCCATCTTCTGTATGTAAGTTATTAGTTGTAGCTCATGATTGACGAGAGCAACCGGTCGACCTAGGGCTCCTTTATCGAAATTATTTTTGTTAATCCGTCTTTTTAAGGTTCGATAAGGTATACCATAATTTTTTGAAGCGTTCCAAATATTCATTTTTCCTTCAGAAATCTGATTTACTGCTTCTGTTAAAGATTCTTGACTCCAAGAAGCTCGAACAGTTTTTCTTGTATATTTTCGAGGCATTCTTGTCTAAAAACATGTAAAAGAATATTTTTATTACTTTCCTTGCATTTTAATAGTACTCTGTGTGCTACAAGTAGTCTAAATTATTCGGAATGCAATTTTGCAAAATATTAAGTACGTAGCCTATAATATTCTTAGCGCATGAAATAAACGTGTTTATTCAACATTTTTCAATATTTTTTCATCATTTTTCAACATTTTTTCAATATTTATACGGCAAAATATTTATTTATACTGTTTACAGCGTTCTAACCTACTAGCAGTATCCTGTTACTAGGTTAGGAAGCTGTAAACAGTACTGGCATTTTACCCCTATCTAAGTAGTGGCATATTCCCCCAAGATGCAGTTTTATATTAAAATGAGCCTGTATTATACGATTGCCAGTAAAACAAATCGGCGACGTACTGAATACTTTCATCCTAACCAATATTAATAGAACGACAAGCTGATCGAGTTAAAAATAGTGTAATACTTGAAAAATATCTTATATAAAACATTAAGAAAGCCCTAAAAAGCACGTTTCCATGCTTGTCATACTGTACTTACCCCATAAATACTGTAATACTGATAGGAAGTAAGTAAAATTTGGGCAAAACGTCAGATATAATATTTTTAACTATTTGACAGTATTTACAACAGCGCTCCTAGCCGTACCCGTGCAGCACATATTGGTTGACCAACGGTTGGCTTTTAATCGGAAGCATCGGCGTTGGGGAAACAATGTTGGACCGACATTGTTAAAATGCTACAATCCGATGAATCGTTAGACAGACTTTCTTTTTTATTTATTTGATACGAATTAAAAGGCATTGTTGTGTTTTTTTTTTACAAATTTTAACTGTTTTGAAATAGCCTACAGTATTTTTAACTATTTTTAGTGTATATTATTAATCGATTGACAACGCAATACCAACCGTTTGTTAAACGACATTTAGCCGACATTGGATCATTGTTTGATAATCGATGTGCAACGAAAACAGAGTGATATGCTTACAGCGGCGCTGTGAGCGAACCGCAGGGCGGGCGTGCCGGGCGCGCAGTCAAGACCCAAGCAGCACATATTGGTTGACCAACGGTTGGCTTTTAATCGGAAGCATCGGCGTTGGGGAAACAATGTTGGACCGACATTGTTAAAATGCTACAATTCGATGAATCGTTAGATAGATTTTTTTTTATTTATTTGATACGAATTAAAAGGCATTGTTATGTTTTTTTGTAAATTGTAACTGTTTTAAAATAGTCTGCAGCATTTTTAACTATTTTAGTGTATATCTTATTAATCGATTGACGACGCAATACCAACCGTTTGTTGAACGACGTTTAGCCGACATTGGACCATCGAAATTAATATAAAAAATCAGCTGATTTTAATCAAATTGTTTTGGCATCATGAGTTGCTTCTTTCTGAATTACCTGTGTTCAAAACTTTAAAAATTATGTCTGAAATTAAGAGACTATGGCCGGTATTCATAGTCGGATCTTATTTCAAGACCGTCTTAATTAAGACGGTCTTGAAATAAGATCCGACCATAATGAATACCGGCCACAGTCTCTTAATTTCAGACATAATTTTTAAAGTTTTGAACACAGGTAACAATAAGTGTAACATATGTAGACAATACGAAACGTCTTCATCAATCAATGTTGTAGCACAGTGCGGAAGGTGACTGACTCAAGAGCCAAGGGTTTCAGGTTCAAATCCAGCGGTGGTAAGCAAATTTTTCAGGTACAATATAAATTTATTTAATTAAGTTTGCACGTAATGAAGATTTTCAGCAATAAAATAATGTTTAACGAGAGAAGTAAATTTTATATTTTATTTTGTAGGATATCCAAAAATTTTTACGTAAATCGTTGGTACAATGTTGGCTAAATGTAATATCCAATATTTCACCAATCATTGGCCGTCGGTGAACAAGCGTGACGCCGCCAACATCGGTCCATTGTTATTTTGGAACGTTGGGCCGACATAATATAAGTTGGGCAATCAACATAGATCCAATATCAGACCAATGTTAATGTGCTGCTCGGGTAGTTTTGTTAAACATAACGAGTGGCATATTCCCCACACTGGCATATTCCCCCGAGTTACCCTATCTATAAGAGTCTTACGTAATAAATATAAAACATACGCATACTAAAGATAGAAATTAATATCAGAAAACTTTCGCAATGTACAATCGAATCTCCCACTTTTGATAGCAACTGTACACGGCATCAAGCTCAAGAAAATCAGTATGTAAATTATTAGCAAACGTTTACCTGCTCACTCCAATCATCATCGTTTTTTTTAGCAGCTTTGATGATGCCTTTCTTCCCATTTGCGCTGCGAATCTTATAAATTTCGATTCTTTTTCCGAAAGGTTTCTTGCGCTCTTTTGCCAAAAATTCCTCCGTTATTTCTTCGGCGCAAAATAAACATTTTGTCCTGAAGTTGAACGGCTGTGGTGGATTGTCCTCTGGGTCAGGAATTATTTCACGCGGTCTTTTAAGAAATGTATTAATGCTTTTCTCGTTGGTGTACAGCTTTCTACATTTTTGATGCACTCTTACATTTTTCAGTCCGACAATAAGAGCTGCCTTCCCGTCCTGTCTTTTTTCACTACTATTAATTAAAGAACTGATACCTATAATGATTTTTTAATATATTTAACGCAAAATATTATTTGAAGATACATGAGTATATTTTAATTTTAAAATTATTTCGTAATGTCTTAGGCTGGGGCTACACTATACGCGTTTTCGCGAATCCCATTCGCGAAAACGCGAATAGTGTAGCCCCAGCCTTATTATATAGATTTGAGAAATTTTTATTTGCTTAACTGATACCTTTTTCTTTAACGTCGTCAATAGCTCCACTTTGTAAATCTTTACCGCAAATAAAACAAACATTTTCGTTTTCCATAATTAATTTATAAGCACGATGCTGTCAAACGATGCTGCTCGTGTAACGTTTTCTTACGTGAATAAGAAACAACAAGAAAGGTCAGAAAATAAGCCGAAAATGTGCACCGTTAAAATAGGAGAAATGATAAGAAAAGTCCGCGTACTTTTCTATTGTCACGCACCACAACAACATCAAAAACTAAAGCCTCATACACAGATGCGAAGCAACCATCGGGGCCTCGTAGTATTGAGCATGTAACGTATATATTTGATTTAAATATTTTGCGTGACAGGTAGGAGGTTGCAAATTCGACATCATGTGTAAATGTATTTTTTATTTGTTTCCCTGGATTTGCAACACTTTTGCATTAATTTTGTAACACAAATAAGTCATTAATAAGTTGCAATAATTTGCGTAACTAGTAGAGGGTTGCAAATTTATATTCGGATAAAGAAAGACATTTGAAGCACTCCGTAAAATTTGCAAAACTTTTGCAATTTTTTCACGCTTGTAAAAAGTGCAAAATAATAATTGTTGCTAATTTTTCAAGGTTGCGGACCTTGTCCATGGTTGCAAATTTAACAGCTTGTGACGAAAAATAATCTCAACGTTTGCAACCAATTTGCAAAACTTTTGCAATTTTTTTGGCAAAATTACGACCAAATAAACAATTGTTCCATCATTGATTTAAAAAAAATATGTTGCGTGTAACATAGAAGGTTGCAAATTGGTACAGCTGTTCGGGGTAGTTGTAAAAGTTATTCTATCGGTTTGCAGCACTTTTGCAATTTTTTCCTCCAAGTTACAAACAAAAACGTTATTTTATAAAAAAATTCAATGTTGCGCGCCTCGAAATAGGTTGCAAATTTAACACATTGTGGAAAATATTACAATAGACATTGTTTTAAGTTTGCAGGACTTTTGCAATTTTTTTCGCAAAGTTATAATAAATTAACATTTTTTTGCAATATTTAACATGTTCCGGACCTCGGGGATGGTTGCAAAATGAGATTTATTGTTATTTCAACTCACCCAATATTCCATCAAAATTTGAAAACTTTTGTAATTAAAGTTAAATTTTCGAATTTTTGTGTCTTTACTGACTGGCCTATTACGTGAATCGAAATGTTGAAGCAGTTTGAAATATTTTAAGACAAACTCGAAGGTAAGTTAGACTCATGATTTAGTGTCTTTTGAATTTTGAGCCGATGCACTCTCTAAGGATGATACGGATTTTTTTAGCTAATATTTCTGTCTGAAGGATTCTAGGTTGCGCGAGTTTCGACGGCCGGGGCCGGTTGAAACGAATTGGGACCGTCATGAACGTCAACGGGAGGCTTGGGTGGTAGGGCTTGAGACGGAACGGTGTATAATATGCTCGGATCAAATTCACCGGCCGTATAGTAGGCTCGCCGTAGCCTTTTTAACTGGTGGGCCTGCCCTGACCGCCTCGATCGCACCATTAGTGACAACCGACTTACCTTATGGTTGCTTATTCTGCTTCCAGCTCCTGCTTAATATGGATATTTCGACTTCCTGCGTGGTTTAGAGCTCATGCAAGCTTGTGTGCGTGTGTCCTTTGAAAGCGTGTGTATATGTAAGCGTTAACACCAGCATGCGGCTACTACGTTGATACTTGATATTCAATATTCTAGTGACGTTTTTAGGAACAAGGAAAGAACAGCGGAGATCAGAGAACGCCCTGCGGGAGGCGCGCATCTATGGAAGGACTTGCCAAGAACGCCCTGAGAGAGGCGCGCATCGACGGCTAGGTATCGGGTCAAAAATCTTGGTCAAAAGGCTAGACAAAATGAGACTATTGAGTTTGCTGGAACTGTTATTTATTGTTGGCCTCACTTTCCTTCCTCTGTTTTACAGGAGCGTGGCCCGGCAGATGAGCGGGACGACGCGCGGTATTAAGAGGCACAGCTCTCTGAGATCAACGCGCTCGCGGCTAAGTTCGATTAACGCGCTCGCGGCTAAGTTCGATCAACGCGCTCGCGGCTAAGTTTCGTTAACGCGCTCGCGGCTAAGTGTTTCTCGGTTCGCGATGCTCTCGAATAGCTGAGAATACGATAGCGACTAGAGATTGAACGTTAATGTATGCTCCCGGTTTCGCAGGGCCTGTATTTATACTGCTCGTTTGGTGACGTTCCGGGGTAAGGGACTACGGGGCTCACGCGACAGCGCGAGATCATCACGTGAAACTATTCGGAAAAGCGCGTGATTGTTCGAGAGCGTCGCGTGCCGGTCCAGACTATTAATTGATCGTTCAATAAATGAATTTATCGAATTATACGCTAGTTATTTCCATGTTCCTTTAAATTCTTTATAATATATTTCCTACTTTTACAATACTAATATTACTCAACATTATCATTAACATGAGCTCTACTATTTTAACAATTTACACTTATTGTTTTCTATAAAGGAGACTTGAGTCGTGACAATGGCTACGTTTACACCCTGAATTTAGGCCGCGGCCTATACCTCAAATTCGACCTAAATTATTTAGGCCGCCTGCTGTAAACACTTGATAGGCGACCGGACCCGGCTTCAGGTCAGGCCGCGTATTTTAGTGACCTGACCTGAAATAGGCCGTTATCATTTGCGATGTAAACGCGCGATCGCGCACGACGCGTCCTAAAAGCTTTATTTGCTTGTTCGGATTCGCTGCAATTCAGGGCGATCCCAAATACGATCCCGTCAATTTTTAGGTCTCTTTCGGTGTAAACGAATGATGACTAGACCTACTTTGGGTCATAATATAGGTCAGGCCGCGATCAGGTCGCTGGGTGTAAACGTAGCCAGTATCGCAATCATTCCAAACGTTATTCGTTTATTTAATCAAATTTTGTGTGCCGAAGCGAAGGTACGGTGCTCACGCGTGACGTTTGATTGGTTGGGATGCGTTCCGTTGCAGTGCGAGACCATTTACCTTGGCTTCGCACGTAACATTCGGTAGAAGTCATGAATAGTTTAGTGATATTAGATAACAATCTGCACTTCAATATGTCTCTCAATGAGAGATATAAACTCTACTACTGCCATATAACTCCAAATATAAAAATACTGTAGACGACTGGTTAAGAACCCTAGGAACCGAACTGACTACACTATAAATCCAAGTGTGTTATTTCTACACGCATAAACGTTTAAAAATGACACATTTGACTGAAGCTCGTTTTACATGTTTTGTTGCGTGTTAAATTAACACGTTTAATCGTATTAATAGATTCAACCGTGTTAAATGACTTCATTTAAAACGGCAAGAAATGTGTAAGAAGAGCTTTAGTTAAAATAACACTTGGATTTGCTGTGTATTAGTTAATTCTTAAAAAAAAGCTATTAATATCAGTTTATCTAGGACTAAATATTAGAACGAGAAAAAATGTAATAATATATTCCGAATATGTCAAATATTTACTCCTTGCCCTTTCAACTTATAAGTATATAGAGTGCATATGTCAGAACACAAAATTTGTACGAACAATCAATTCAAATATTAAAAATAATGTTTTAAAAATTGATTGTTACACATGGTGAAAAATCATGTCATATATGTTATATAATCTCATATTTTAAATTTCACAAAAGGTACCGTTTGAGCATATTTTATTATAATTATTGTTTATTAATGAAATACTGTTTATTAACGACATATCAACAATAGGCTTAATTTATAATGTTTATTAATGACATATAAACAATAGGCTTAATTTATAATGTTAATAGAAACATTTTATATTTTTTGTCACTCGACCTTTTGCAGGATAAACTTACCTAGCTACTGACCTATTAAAGGTATTCAAAAACTGTAAAGGACTTTTTGACTCAGTTTTTTATATGGAATATGCGATTTTTTTATTACATTAATCGAACACTGTATAGTATTATATCTAAAAAAAACCGATGAGATATCTTTGTATCTAAAAAAAACTGATGTGGTATGTTTGTACCTAACAAAAACCGATGTGGTATGTTTGTATTTCCACAAAAATAAATGATATCTATAAATTGCGTCAATTATAAAATGAATACTTCTAAAAAACCGATGTATGTTTGTATTTTCACAAAAATAAATGATATCTATAAATTGCGTTAATTATAAAATGAATATATATTCTTCGGAAAATAACTGTTGTATTATTTTTAAAAAATATCTTTGTATTTAAGTGTCTTCTTACACAAGTTATAATAGCTTCATCTTTCCTTACAGCAATTATAATATAACCAAATTCCGTTACCTAACTCAACCCAAGTGATATGAAAAACTATTAAAGAAGTAACAATAAAAAATGCAAATATTTTATTGAAATAAAAAAAAATTTCGTACAAATACTTAACGCTGCATTTTTACTCCATAACCACTTTCTTCGAGCTAACATGCTGCGCGTGTACTTGGCGCCTTTTTTTACCTTTTTTTAAAGAAGGTAATTTTGTTGTGACTGGAGTAAAAAAGCAGCGTTAAGTATTTGTACGAAATTTTTTTTTATTTCAATAAAATATTTGCATTTTTTATTGTTACTTCTTTAACAGTTTTTAATCTTTGCGATTAACATCTTTGCATTTAAATACCTTGTATTCCTGCGTTGGATTTAAAATTTTGTAATTGTATCTTCTCTTTCTGATTAACGCAATTTAAAGATTTATTTAAAGATCAATCAAGAAAACATTTATTTAAAAAGATACATATCACTTGGGTTGAGTTAGGTAATGGAATTTGGTTATATTATAATGGCTGTAAGGAAAAATGAAGCTATTATGACTTGTGTAAGAAGACACTTAAATACAAAGATATTTTTTAAAAATAATACAACAGTTATTTTCCGAAGAATATATATTCATTTTATAACACAGGCCGACAAAATTTTGCGAAACTCCAGAGCCTGAGACCAGACTATACTTTCCCAAAGGTTTTCGGTCCGCTGAATCCGAATCCGCCAGCGGAATTACTCGATCACATCAGATTTTCGAGATATCCTAACCTGAAAGTGCAAAAAACACAGTTTTTCGCTATATTCGGGGTTATATTAAACCGCGAATTAATTTTTCTCCACAAAACTCGTTACGGCATCTGAAAGTACTATTCTTCGCCTTCAAAATGCTTTTTGAATTTTTCAGATATCTTATTTCTTCTCGGAGATATCGTCCGTTGAAATTTTTAGTTTGGCGTTTTCGTTACAACCTTACAAAAAAAAAAGAAGTTGATCAGGCAGGCAAAAGTAGTGTAATTATATGTTTTTTGGGACGCTGAATCCGAATTTGTTGTCGGTTTAACCCCATCAGTTCATGGTTTGTCCTTAACCTAAAAAAAAGTCTATGATTTTCGAATTTGCCTTTTTTTTGGTCAATTAGGCAGACCACAGTTATGTATTCTTATGTTTTTGGAGTAACTGAATTTGAAATTGCAGTCTGCTTACTACCCCATCGAGTCATAGTTTGTCCCTAACCTCAGAAAATTCAAAATGGCGGATCCAATATGGCGGGTAGGAATTCTGAAGAGTCTAAATTACTACAAAACTCGATATTTGTTATATTTTTCCCTCAAGTAAGGTAACTTTGACAAGTTTCTTTGTATGAACAATCGCATATTACTGCTCTCAGCCGAACCCAGAGTCACGAAACGAGGACGTGGCGGTGATGACTCCATTTCACGTAACCTAGACAAGTGTCAGGTTAGTTCGCCCGCAGAGGTTAGATCGTCTCAGGACGTTGCCTCAGCATCGTCTCTGGCATCCGTTACGCCACATGCCATAGAGCAAGAGTACGAAGAACACACGGCCGCACAAGCGAGCCGCGGCGTTGTACCAGGTATGTCCTCTTGTCGACCCAGTTTTTTCCCGGATATCTGGCAAAGAGAGGACATAACCGATGTGTTTCTTCACTCTCTTTTTTCTGCGTAGCCACACCGGAGATCGTTACCATCTCAGAGGAAAACCTCACACCAGCGGGTAACGTATCTTTCACCGACCCACCCGCCACTGTTTTTCCCGAATCTCAGGATCCGGAGGTCGTCCCCGAGACACACACTTTGGTCAACGAGCTTTTTGGGAAAGCTCAGACTCCTCCCGCATCAGCTCAACAGAATCCCGTCGTTCTGATTTCAATCCAGACGGAGTCGCGAAGTGGCCTTAATGCAGAGATTCGCACTAACCTTCTGACGAAACACGAGGCGAAAGGGGAGCTCGCAGCTTTGGCTCCGCCAAAGTTGAACAAGGATCTCATCACAGCGTTGACCCCTTCAGTCGTAAAAAGAGACGAGTACCAATCGTCTTCACAGGCACAGGGGGGTGCTTGTTTCAACGCCTTCGGCTCGGGCATGTCGCTAATGCTGAAGCCAGAGATCTTGCAAGATCTCAGGGACGAGACAAAATCGGCTATAGCATTATTCTCAGAAGGCATTCATCTGCTTGTCGACCATCACTACCGTCTCTCACAGAGCCTTCACC
This sequence comes from Temnothorax rugatulus, assembly GCA_035220575.1. Lineage (NCBI taxonomy): Eukaryota > Metazoa > Arthropoda > Insecta > Hymenoptera > Formicidae > Temnothorax > Temnothorax rugatulus. The sequence continues at coordinate 41,532 of JASTWL010001260.1, forward strand.
AAGCCTTCTCTTAACATCTTGAGTAAGAACGCCGCAGAGTCAGCACCTATCGATGAGTTCCTTTTTGGCCAGAATTTTGCCGAAACGCTCAAGGCGGCTCAGATTTGCGAAAAGACTGGTCGCGAGGTCTCCAAATCAGTTCCTCAGGTGGGGAAGAAAACGCTACAACCAGTTCGTTAAGTAGCTCAGCAACGTGCCCAGCCTTAAACATCTAGGCCTTCGGGAAACAGGAAGGCCCTTGTCCGTCCATCGGCGGCTCGTCGATCAGGGACCCACCATTACCAGAGCCGACACCATCGCTCCCAGTCCCGAACCAGATCTCGATACCACCGTTAAACGATGTAAGTTTGACTGGCCGTCTAGGCAAATTTTTTGATGCTTGGTTGGATATTACCTGTGACCCTGTGTGATTTTGGAAGCTATAAAGGGCTACCGTATCCCTTTTGCCAGCTCACCACTATCAAGGAACTTTCTTACTGAACCTAACCCCAGTGAGAAATGGTTGTTCGAATCGACGTCGATTCGAGCTCGAAGGGATCGAGTGGTCATCGACGATCGATTTCAACTAAATTTCGATGTGTTTTCGATCAATTGTTTAGACATGAGGAAATACCTAATTTCAATAATATGTCTCGGAATTTCTCATTTACTTTGCGTTTTCACTTTAAAAATACATACAAATACTAACATGTCGATTCGACATCGATTCGACATCGATGCAATATCATTAAATGTGAGAATTCGAAATGCTCGCAAATTGTGATTAAATTAATCAGTGAGTTGAAATAAACATGTACGAAACATGTTACTATTACGTTTTTCGACTGAAGATGTAAACTCTTTTTGGATCAGCCGACAGTCGTTTGAATTTGGTAAGTAACTCCCGCCCTACTTATATATATGTACATACATATTCGCTACGCCGCCGGGCCCCGGATCGCTGTACTCATATTCGCTATCTCGGTACCTTCGTGGTTCGCACGTGTTCGCCATCTTAATCTCATAATTTATTCGTAATATTCCTGGTGCTGTTCGGGACTCGATCTCGTGATTTGTGCTTGCAATAATAAATCAGACAATTTAGACATTTACAGTGTAATTGATCTCTCGACTCGCCCGATCGCGAGGAAACGCCGTAGATCATCCGCGGGAGCGTGAGCACGCGGTACAAGATTTTACAGTTATATCAATTCAAGACTTTAATTTATCCTTATTCTTATTTATATTTTCTTTTAAATATTCGTGTTTGTATCATGAATTTGATTTACAGACTTTACGGTAATCATATTGGAATCATTCCATCGGCGTTGATTGACCTGTTGCTTCTTGAGGCCTGTGTTTGGTTATGTTTGGATGCTACTTTTAATGTTTTACTGCCATGGCTCAACTATTACCAGTAAGTTATTCTCGATCATGGTCTTGCATTTAGAAATATTTACATTTTGTCTTGAAAGCAATACAGAAGTATATGTCTGTGGAAGCTTCAGCCTCAGAGGTAAAATACCTGATGCTACTTCGCGATCGTTCAAGTATTTTTTGTTACAAGGTCAAATTCAAGCATATCTCGTGCTAAATTATTTCACTACCTACATGAATATTATTTAAAATATTCATGTAGGTAGTTTATTACTGTTCATGGCATAATGTTGAGGTTAGGGATTGTGTTGGTGGCCGGCTTTTGAGTAGGAATGTCTCTTGTTCACTAGTAATCTTTTTGTGGACTTTTCAACTTGTATTGTTTATTTTATTATCAATTTCATTAGCGATTTACGGACGAAACCTGTCAGCCTAGCCTCCTTTGAAGCTGATAGATTAATTTGATACATGTACTTATTATTTAACAGGAGCGTTTGTAATATATTAGCCCGTGGATTTCATTTTAAATTATTTTCGTGAGGTGTTCTGATTATGTACTATAAACTGTTTGTGTTTATCAGTGCAGAAAAACTTTTAGACGCAGGGCTGCTACAGCTGTTCAAAATCGAGAGGCGTTTCTTGAATTGCGACAACGATTGCTTCGGTACAGTCCTGCCAGTGATAGTAGTAATATCAGTGGTAACATTGAGAGTGAAAATGAAAGAGAAAATGAAAATTTTTCAAGTACCAGTAACTCAGACAGTATCTTTGAAAATGATCAAGGTATGGAAGATAATATTACTGTCACTGAGGATGATTGTGACGTCTACAGCGTGCCAGAGAATATGAATGTGGATGAGCTGGTTGGTGATAGTGATCATGAATCAGATATAGCATCATCTCACAGTGAAATAGGAGTTGGTGAAAATCTTACTGAGGAAGAGAAGGAAGATTATATTATAGAATCTATTCGTCAGTGGACCCTTAGTGGTGGTGTCTTGTCGATGAGAAAACTTGACGAATTGTTAGGTAGGACTATCGTTAATATTTCAGAGAATGCCAAAGAGTTACAAAACTTTGCTAAGTACTGATAAAAAGCAGATGTCCAAGATATGGGAGATCATTTAATGTGGTATCATGGTATCATGAAGAGTTTGAACAAGTATCAGTTGGATTCTTATCTTCAGCAAAAGGTTCTATCTCCATTGATGTGAATATAGATGGGCTCCCATATTTAAGAGCAGTATTCACTCCAAGAAAAAGTTTTGGCCTATCTTGGGTAAACTAGGTTGGAACCTTGAATAATCCTTTCATCATTGCAATTCATTATGGAGAAGATCCAAGGGATGTTGATCTGTTTTTAGGAGACTTTATTCTAGAGATAGAAGAGTTACAAAATAATGGTTACAGCTATAATGGTGTTCAATACCCTTTTCTCCATCAGAAATTTTATTCTTGATGCTCCTGCTCGTTCTCTCGTCAAGTGTTGCATTGGACATACAGGATATGGTGCATGTGAGAAATGCACAGTTGTAGGTGCTCATGCAGAGAGGCGAATTCATTTTGCAAATGTTGGTATTGACTGTCAACCTCGCAGTGATGAGTTATATGTCAACCAAGTGGACCGGCTTCATCATACTGGCCATTCGCCTTTGGAACTCGTAGGAATCGGTATGGTATCACAATTTAGACTGGATTCTATGCATTTAGTGTATGAAGGAGTTTTTAAGAGATTTCTTGAAGTACTATTTACATGGGAAGGACCATGGAATTTGGATAGAGATACGATGCAGAATATATCAGTTATTTTGCATCAGCTGAAATCCACTTGTCCGCAAGATTTCAACAGGAAGCCCAGGAATCTTGAAGATTGGTACAAATATAAAGCCACTGAGCTTCGACGTTTTTTGTTATATGATGCAATGCTTGTATTCAGAGATCATTTAGATCCAGCCCTTTCAATCAGTTTCTTCTTCTTCAGTGTGCTATGTACATATTAGCTAGCTCATATTTGTTGCCAATTTCAATGAGGAGGCAGAAATATTAATAAATACGTTTATTGATCATGCTGTACAAGTGTATGGAGAGCATTTTGTATCATATAATGTTCACTCCTTAAAGCACTTAGTCCATGAATGTAGAGACCATGGAAAATCTCGAATCGTTTAGTGCTTTCCCATATGAAAATGCCTTAAAGACAATCAAGCAAATGCTGAAGACAGGCTATTTACCACTTCACCAAATTGCTCAACGAGTCTCAGAACAGACCAACAAAGTAGAAGTGCTATTTGAATGAGAAAGATAACTCAATTAAACTTTGCATCGTCATGAAAATCCTGATGAGATAGAACCTGGTCAGCAGTTTAGAGAAATTTGTATCAACAACATTATTTTGAAGATTGGTGAGAAGGACTCTTGCTTTATGACACTGAAGGGACTGTTGTTATACTAGAAAACATAATTAGCAGAGGGAGGAATACTGTAATCCTCATTGGTAGGCCATTTAATCACTCAGATGACTTCTACACTTATCCAATGAATTCATCACAGCTAGGCATTATGAAAGTATGGGGAATCAATGATATTCGTGAATCTTTCTCTCTAGAAGATGTATTTGGAAGTGTTGGCTTATGAAGGATGGTGATTGTTTTTTATGTGTACCATTGTTACATTCTACTCCACTTCTGTATTAAATTTCAGTTTCAAATTGTGTTGATACACCTCAATAGACATGTATGTAAATATTTGATTTTTTTATGAAATTTTGTTTATTTCACATTCAGTCAACTTATTCAGCGCAATGGAGGTATGGTATTTCATTTTAATATAATCATATGTTTTTGCTTTGTACTGAATGTGTCAAGATTTGTATTTTGTAACTAATATACTTTTTCCTTGTTTCAGTTTATTGTTGTCAAGTTTGTTCAAGAATCTTCTGACCCTGATGAATCTGATGATGTATATTATGAGGTGGCAAGCAGTAAATGGCTTTTGTTGAAAAAGAGACTAACACATATCAATGCTATTGGCCTCCTAATCTTTCACTGAACATGAAATTATCAAAATGATCAAGATCACACACCACCACCTATGATACTTCATGGACTCTTTTACCATGCGAATAAAATCATCTTATGGTTTGTATCAACAACAGCATAGCATATTATTTATATTTTGCTCACTGTGTCTCATTCATTGTTCTTTCTTTTCTAGCTGATTACTTGAAGCTCATCTAGGTGCTAAAAATAGACTCTATGATTCCTCTTATGAAACTGAGAAGGAACTTGGAAGGGGTCGCAGAAGGAGAGTGTCGGAAAACGATACCTT
>JASTWL010001261.1:0-46088 GCA_035220575.1 Temnothorax rugatulus
GTTTCCTGCGTAGAGCTGACTTTTCTTTATATACGGCGTTAAACTGATTTTGAGTCTGTTGCAAAATCAATGTGATGAGTTTCTTTTGTCCCCTCAATTCTTTAATCTTTTTTTTTATTTGGGGCCTTTACTGTCCTCGGCAGCGTTTGATATAGAAAATACTCAATAATTTAAGACAAACTCATATATTTAACTTGATGTGTAAGTATTTTTAAAATAAAAATTTGGTGACGATTTTCTTGAATCGCAGGATCAAATAGTTGCTCGTAGGTCACTTTTTTGCAGTAGCGAGTGAGAGCTCGAACATTTATTTCAAAGTCTAACGCTGTTTTTACGAAAAGATTCTCGCTCAATTTTTATTTTTTTAATCGCTCTAAATATAATTTTATTAGATATGTCTACCTTATCCGTCTTAAGGAAAGTCTTTCTTTTGTAGTTACGCACCATTATCTATTTATAAAAGAACAATTCGTCATTAAAGTGTGGACACATTGCCCCATCAAAAATAGGACAGATAGCCCCGACCATGTTTTTCAGTCTTTAACATGTTGCCAATTTTAGATAATGCGGATTTAAGATTTGACGCTTCTCACACCTGACAACTATATATATTAACTGATAATATTATGAATTGCTTACTTTAATTTGAGTTAAACTACTGTCGCACAGCAAATTTTTCGACCGTCGAAAAATGTGAATAATTGTTTTCGCTTTTCTTTTAACGTATATAGCGTCTGGGAGAGGCATCGCAAGAAAACAACACATTTAAATATCTTACGTAGGGTATTTTTCAACTACTTGTTACAATAGTAAAGACATCTGTCTCTTGAAACTTGAGATAGCAGTACTGTGGACACATAGCCCCCGTAGACAGATAGCCCCGGTCTCCCCTACTTATAAATAAGATACTGAAAATAATACGACATCGTAAAAATTATAAAATATCGCGAAACAATTTTTCATATACAATAGAATAATTATAGGTAATTATGTTGTAATTATAATTATCATATTATCTATAATTATATTATTCCAGTAAACACATACTTAGTCGGTGGAATAATAGTTGCAGATGCATAATACAATTATAATTACATAATCACCTATGATTGTTATATTGTATGTAATAAATATTAATTGTGTGTATCAAATTGTATTAAAAATGTTCTTTTAATCAAATGCACGCGCGAGCAATACAGCGTGACTGACCATTTTTACGCGTTCGCGGTTCTGTATTTGAACCTTTTATCGACCGTGACTGTAAGTAGGTCGGTAATCGACCTAGAGGTAGCGCGCTCATCTGCACCGCTCTGCACCGTAGCTCACCGGGTAACGGAACTCATTTATGCTCGTCACTGTACATACATACAGAAGGAGACTGTTAGAAATTATAAGGTAAAATCTTATTTTACGTAATATGTAATATATGAATATGTAATATTATTATACTATTATGGGTCCCTTTTTCCAATGTCAGTTAACATATCATATTATAAACATTGAACAGATTTAATATAAGGTTAGTTTGTGTCTCTGCATTGTCATTACTTAATGTATATATGTTTATTACCTAATTATTTACTTACATTAAAATCTTATAGGACTGTAATCATACTACTGTATGATAATTCATTTTGAGTTAGCTTTTACCCAATATAATTTAACCTCACATTATTTTCTCGAAACTACAAATTATTTTCACTTTCACGTTCAACGTAGATCAAATTCAATTGCACTATCGAGCGCCACTATATTCAGACGATACACTCAGGAAAAACAAAGAAAATTACTTACAATTGCTGTTATGTAACTGCATGCACCACACTCCGTTTGTGACGTCACCAGCTGTTGCAAGCTCACATACACTTACTCTACACACTCACGGATCAGCTGCTAGGTACACAAGATGGCGGACAGAAGTCATGGTGGGGGTAAATGGCGCTTTTCTGACTATAGGACTCTAGGCTGGACGCGCGTGGGTGCGCGGCCAGTCAGCAAGCGCGTGGTGGGCGAGCGGCGAGACCGGCGATTGGCGAGGGACATGGTCACGCGGATTCGCGGACAAGTACGGAAGCGCGGTTACCTTATATAGACGAGTGCACGGCTTAGAGCTACGGATTCGCGGACAAGTACGGAGGCATGGTTGCCTTAGGTAGACGAGTTCACGACTTACAGCTACGGATTCGCGGACAAGTACGGAGGCACGGTTGCCTTAGGTAGACGAGTTCACGACTTATAGCTACGGATTCGCGGACAAGTATGGAGGCGCGGCTTATCGCTAATAGGCATGACGGTCAGGAGCTCAGTCGGGGGCGCCCGACTGAGCGGCCCGTACACCGGGGGCACCCGGCTTGAAGACGGGGGCACCCGTCTTCCGTAAGGCGGAAAGGGTCGGGGGCACCCGACCCAGAGGCAGGAGAGGGCAGGTAAGACCAACCGGGAGCACCCAGCTGGGGAGGCCCGTACCCTGGGGGCACCCAGGTGAGAACGGGGGCGCCCGTTCTCTGCACGGAGGACGAGGTTGGGGGCACCCAACCTAGTGAAGCGGTTTCGGAGAGTGGTCGTGTCGGGAGCAGGAGCTGGACAGGACTGGTGACTCGAGCCGGCTCGAGTCCCCTATTTATACCCCGATTGAGACGGGTGGGGGCTGCCCCACCGCTTGGGCACAGGAGCACGTGCGTCGTGACGCCGAGCACGTGTTCGCTGGCCGTCAGGGCCGTAGTAGTGACGAACGCGCGTATCGTCACAAAGTATTTTTCATTTTGCACCGATTTCAAAAAATTGAAAAGGATTCTTAAAAGTATTATTTTATACTTTTTAAAGCTTTTTTCAATTTTTTTTTATTTGTTACATCTTTTTTAGAGTTTTTTTCGAAGTCGGTTCTATTTAAAAAAAATTTTATTTTATACTTTTTTAGTGCTTTATTAAATTAATATAATGTACTAAAACCTTCCTGGAGGATTGCTCTATAGGACAGTGAAAACCGCATTTAAATCCGTCAGTAGTTTTAGAGAAAATCGTGGACATACATACATATAAGGCCGAATATAGAACCTCGTTTTTTTTTAAGTCGGTTAAAAAATAATCAACATAATTTGGAAAAATCTTTATTACGCGATAGTGTTTGTCACACGTGCATATAAACACTTGTATATAGATACAGATAACTTTCTCGTTCTCTTTAACTTTTACAAGACAGCATATACGTACGTATGCAATTTTGGATACACCTTCCTTCTTAATGATCTCGGTATCAGCTCCCTGCAGTCGAGATCACTGTCTGTCACAACGGTCACGACTGTCACTACACTGATAAATCTGACCCGCTAACATTTCGTCTCTTGTGACGCCCATCCTAATTTCGTGACACTTCGATCCTTGCGTGACGCGACCGAAATTCGGAATTAAACGATCGTATTTAATGATGAGAGATCACGGTGTTGCACGATACATATTTCTAGGTTATAAGTAACTGACTGACAGCGCTGAACGCACTGTCTGCACTGAACGCACACGACCCACACGTACGTATATGCTGTCTCTTTTCAAACACTCGAGGTATTTCAAAAACGCCATTTGTCGATGCAAAAGCAACTGTATGGCGACGACGACGACGTTTCTTAATTGTAAAATTTAACATTTCAGACTGCATCGTAATATCTCCACTCGTACGGCACGTAGCGGAAAAATAAAAACACTCTTATTATATAATTCAAACCTAAGCTATCGATTGGGTCTACTTAGAACTTGATCGGTTGAGCGGTTATTAAGATCTCAAAATCTCGGGTACTCGCAATTCGTGCGTTCGCGTAAAAGAGTCATGGTACGGTCTCGCTTCTCGTGTACTTAGCGCGAGACACTATGGTGTCTCTTGATATAGGTTAACTGACTGTGAATGCGCGCTGAACGCACTGTCTGCACTGCGTGCAGTACACACACGTTATTGAAACTGGCGATACTAGCACCGCCAGTGTCGAAAAAGTGAAAAGGACGCGACTCCAGCGCCATGAAATCTTAACTAACAATAACGACGACGACGACGACGTACGTATCTTAATATAAAATTTTCACATTTGAACTTTGCGTCGCAATATCTCCGCTCGTAGGACACGTAGCGGAAAAATAAAAACATTTTTCTTTATATATCGACCCCAAGCTATCGATCAAGCCTACTTAGAACTTGATCCGTTCACTCATTATTGAGATCTCAACATCTCGAGTACTCGCAACTCGTCGCGTCGCGTAAAAGAGTCATCACGGTCGGTCTCGCTCCGCGTGTACTTGGCGCGAGACACTACCGTGTCTCTTGATTATCCGAACATACGAAGCATGAGGGTTTATTTGAAGTGAGATATGCTTGTGAAACGTTTTTGTGCAAACCTTGAGCTGACTTACCACTACCTCGAATATCACCCGAACTCTGTAAATTTCTATTTGCTCGCGTTACCGCGCTCTTAAAAAAGCGACTGTTTAGTGTTTAGAAATTCCATAAATTCTGTTAGAGTTGGGAACTCCTCAGTTGTTGATCTTTTGGATTCTCATTCTCTTCGGGATCCTTTGTCAATTTTCGGTAAACGAATATGAATGAGCAAGATGCTTCATCCCAATTTTACCAGAGTTTATATATGTTGCGAGACACTGTCTATTAAAGATCTGTGTGAGACTTCTTTGGGATAGCTGGCAAGTCTAATATTAGTTGAACAAGATATTGTACAATTAACCTTTTATTTTCAAACCTTTGTTTTAAAAGATTCCACACTATCTTATAATTTTCATTCGCGATTTCTAACAAATTAATAACCTTGGCTGCTTCGCCTACCAACGCAGATCGTAGGTAGTGTAGTTTTTGTACCGCTGGAAAAGCGGTATTAAATGCAATTAAAGACTCAAACAGATCTCGAAAAGGTATCCAACCTTCATAACTGCCATTAAATTTAGGCAGATCAATATTTGGCAATTTTGACTGCTGGTCGAATCGCAGGCAGGTCGTTTTGTATGGCAGGCTGTATGGGAACGAATGCTGGTTGAGGAGTTTGAGACCGTTCTAAAATTTAAAGACTTCGAGCTTTAGTGATTAACTCATGATATCGATCTTCGAACTATATTCGTTCTAAACGTTGAACTTCTGAATCATCTATATCTTCGATTTTTTTTGGACTATGTTAAATTCTGTTTAGCATTGTTCAATTTTTTTCCAATCGACCGGATAATTCTAATCGTATTTCGTTATCTACTTCCACCTTTGCTAAAAAAGTCGAAAAGGTAGTTAGTTTTCCCTCTGCCTCTTTGTTTTGATAATAAAGACAATTCAGCCATCATGTTCACTATATTTAGTTATGACCACGTGCGACTCTTTTAAATTGTAATCTTACATCCTATATCTTACTTACGTACACGTTGTGTTTCACAATCGATTTGTGTGCTAACATAAACAAAAATCACATGTTTACTGTTAATATGTATATTGTTCGCTTAGCTCGAGGATCGCTGATTGATACAGGAAGAACCAATTTCACACTGACGTATCCTAGAGTACCTCCTTCTGATCCAATGTAATCCGTGGATGGTCCGATAAAGACGACAGCAATGATAGCTCACCGAGCGAGAGGTCGTGTTTAATAACGGGACGACGAGCGTGCGAGAGGCCGTGCGTGGATAGCATGACGAGAGGAGATCGCTGACGTGCGAGAGGCCGTGCGTGGATAGCACGACGACAGGAGATCGCTGGCGTGCGAGAGGCCGTGCTTGGATTGCACGGCAGCAGGATGGCAATGATCGCTGGCGTGCGAGAGGCCATGCGCAACGGCGGGACGGCGAGGGTGCGAGAGGCCGTGCGCAACGGCGGGACGGCGAGCTTGCGAGAGGCCGTGTGTGGTTTAGTGTGCACTTACTTGCTGGCACAACCCTTCCTTTATTTTGAGCTTCGTGCCTGGACGGTAGTACGATTACAACGACGATATCTTCGCTGCAGACACAATGGCCGCTGATAGCGCGTCGTACGTGTAACGCACTTGACTCGTGATCTTCTTTAAACCTTTTCTCCGTTCCGGCTCAAAGGAACAATGTTAGATCTTGAATAGATCCGATGAATTTGCCAGTGGGGAGGAGTCACAAGGATCTTAATCAGTGTTGCCAGTCCGAAATTTCGCTTCGTACTAACCAGGATCGTAAAACGTACTAGATTGGAAGCGTTCCGTACTAAAAAATAGTTTATTACATTACCGACTGAACATGGAAAATTCCTGCATGGATTCCTACAGAATCGAAAAAAACATATAATTCGCCAATGATATAATAAACATTAGACGTTCATTTCATCGACTGTAATTGGCAAATAATTATCGTGACGATTCGACCATTGGTTTTGGTTCTCGTCGTCAAGACGTTAATAATCTTTGATGCTTATATATAAGCATCTCACATTTAAAATAAATTTAAATTAAATTAAATTATTAAATTTTTCGCAATAAATTTAATAATTTAATTTAATTTAAATTATTTTAAATATGAGATGCTTATATATAAGCATCAAAGATTATTAACGTCTTGACGACGAGGACCAAAACCAATGGTCGAATCGTCACGATAATTATTTGCCAATTACAATCGATGAAATGAACGTCTAATGTTTCCTACAGAATTTTTTGCGAAAACAAAATTAATATTACATATTAAAATATATTTCTCATATTTTACTTACAATATACATATATATATATATATATATATATATATATATATATATATATATATATCACAGCACACAAGTATAGAAAGAATAAACGCTATGTAAATTAACATTCGTTAATTTAACTATATATTATGCAGATCTAAATTTTTGGCTTCTTAGTTTGCAATGTCGACGATGGTTGCCAGTTGCGACACGTCGACTCGTCGAATAATCCTTTAGCGTGAAGAATTGCCTCACAGGTATCGACATCAAGTCGATTTCTGATTTTTGTTTTCATTAAAGTTAATTGCGAAAACGTTCTTTCTGCAGCGGCTGATGAGTGAGGCAGAGATAAAATTGCTCTGATTAGTTTAGCAAGATTGGGAAACATTATCTCATCTAAACTATTTTTTAATGAGCCGATCCTCATCCAAAAACTTACAAAATCCAAGTTTGCGTATTGCTTGATATCATGTACGTTTGGTATGAGTCGCCATTCTGAATCGAGCTTATCGTAGTCGTTCTCCTCGAAAAGCTTCGGAAAGTTTTTTGCTGTTTCGACAACGATACTTGGAATAGTTCCATTCAACGCAGTCTCAGGCAAGAAGATTTCGACGTACTTGAGCATTGGATCGTTGAAACAGAATCGATTCTGAATCTGTGAGCACAGCTCTATATAAAATTCCAATGCTCGAGTCTTGAAGTTGTGAAGATCACCAGCTTCTATGTTGCACATTAAGCGTTCTGCTTTGGCTCCGAAATACATTTTGTCTAGTGGTAAGAAGTTCCGTGGGTTCTTAACTGAGATCTGCTCGAGTGGTGTCTTATCGATGTGCGATCGATGTATAAAATTTTGGAGAATCGATTTGAACAATACGGACACGGATGCATTTAATGATTGAATCTTCGGCTTTTCGCTCTGGAACTCCAAATTTAGTTTATTTACACACTCCAGCGTGTACGATAAGAAGCTAAAATAGAGTTTATAAACGGGGTTTTTTAAGCAGTTCAGTATTGTTTCCGTTGAATGCAGATTTTCCGGATTGTCCCCAAAAACTGCGTTCGTGAAATACAGCGTTAAAGCTTCCCAGTGCTGAAGAATCCGGTCGACTGCGGCCTATAATATATATTTATGTATATCATATATCATGCCATATTGGCGGGCAGTGAGGCTGGTTTTACATGGGGCGTAAGATGCGTATGCGTAACTTGCGTCAGCCAATCAAATCATCTCAGCTACTATACGCGTATGATACGATTAAATACTGAGACGATTTGATTGGCTGACGCAAGTTACGCATACGCATCTTACGCCCCATATGAAACCAGTCTGAAGCGGGAAGCGCGGGAACCGCGGGAAAGGCAGTTAAGACAAGGCAGGATAGTAAGCAGAGGAAATTGGTTACGAAGGAAAAGAATAATGATAAGAAAGTAACGTTAAGGATAGAGGGTAAAGGAAAAGGGGATGAATGGGAGAAAATAGAGAATGATTTATGTGAACAGCTCAGCAAAGAACTAAAGGTGCTTAAAGAAGATAGGATGTATAGAGAATATATGGAGGATATAAGAATAAAAGAGAGAGTGTGGGAAGAAAGTATAAGGGAGATTAAAGAGAAAGATTAAAGAGAGGATTTGGAGAAATGTGTAATGGAAAGGTTAGAAGATATATGGAAAAGAAGGTATGCATGTACGAAGAGAGAAGCGAAGGGGGAGGAACGAGCGTAATTAGTGATAAGGAAAGCAGAGAAAATTATAGTAGAAGAGGGAGTACTTACGCGGGATCCTTCTCGGAGTGCAGCGAAGATAGGTTAAGTAATTGGGAAGTAGGTAAGATTAAGAAGTGGGTGGCGGATAAAGATAGAGAGAGGAGAAGGTGCAATATAGTGATGAAAAGTATAGCATTACCGAAGGAAGTGAAAGGGGACATAAGGGGAGGTAAACAATGGATACAGGATTTTATGAAAGAAAAGTTAGAAGTAGAATGCAAGGTGGTAAGTAATAGGAACAATGGGACGGTGTTAGTAGTAGAAATTGAGAGTGAAGAAAAGAAGAAGGAAATAATGAGAAATAAGAGTAAGTTAAAAGGAGGTAAGGTCTTTATAGAAAATGATTTAAGCTAGGAGGAAAGGAAAATACAGGAAAAATTGAATAGATGGGTCAAAGAGCAAAGAAATAAAGGTAAAGAGATAAAGGTAGATTTTGGAAGGGTCAGAGTAGAGGGAGTCTGGAAAGTATGGACGGAGTTGGAAAAGGAGATAGGCAGAGAAAATAGAATGGAAGGTGAGGAGAGAGAGGAAGTTGGGGCAGAAACAAGTAAGGGTAATGAGAAGGAACAAAATTTCGTTTAAGCCAGGAAGGTGGCACAGGGAAAAGGAGCAAGGAAAGAGATAGAGGGAAAAGAAAAACTGAAAAGGGAGGGAAGGGCATAAAAGGGGGGACAAGATTTTTATTTTGGAACACAGCGGGTTTAGTAAATAAAGATAAAGAGTTTTGGAAATACATAGAAAAGTTTGATTTCATTAGTTTATGTGAAACATGGCTAGAAAAAGAGGGATGGGAAAAGATTAAAGACAAGCTGCCAAAGACGCACGAATGGACATGTAGCTATGCTAGGAAAGTAAAAAGAAGAGGGAGAGCAAAGAGAGGTTTTGTAATAGGCAAAAAGAGGGATTGGAGGAAACCAGGTAGTAGGTTAATTAAGGAGGAAGAGGGGGATGTAGTGGTATCAGAAATAGGAGGAAAGAAAGTTGTAGGATTTTTTCGGTGTACAGACGACGTCATTAATACCTGGTCCCCAAAATTAGATGCGTTTCGGAAACTCACTCTTCGTCTCTTTCTGTCTCCCTTAGAAAGAGACGAAGAGTGAGTTTCCGAAACACATCCAATTTTGGGGACCAGGCATTAATGACGCCGTCTGTACAACTCGGGGGGATGGAGAGAGTTGGAGGGAAAAATGAATAGGTTATTGGAGGACGAGGAGGGGAAAGTATTATAATAGGTGGTGATGTTAATATAAGAATAGGAGAGTTAGGAGGTTTGGACATAGAGGAAATGGGGTTGGAAAGGAAAAGTAAAGATAAGACAATCAATAACGGGGGAAGGAATTTTGTAGAATGGGTACAAGAGAAAGGATGGTATATATTAAATGGAATGACAGAAGAAGATTGGAAAGGCGAATACACCTATGTAGAAGCTAGAGGTAGTACGGTAATAGATTATGTGGTAGTAAGTGAAAATACGCACGAGAAGATTGTAAAATTTAGAATAAATGACAGAGTGGACTCGGATCATATGCCGTTAATTCTGGAAGTGGAAATAGAGGAAGGAAGGGGACAAAAGGAAGAAGAGGAAGGAGAAGCAAGAAAAGAAGAGAAAAAACTAGTGGGACACAGTTGTCCAGTGGGATAAGGATGCTATACAGAAGTATAAAGAGATGACGGAGGAGTTATGCAGAGAAGGACAAGTATGTAGATCGGTGGAGGAGAAATGGCAAAGGATTAAGCAAATTGTACATGGAGCAATAGTTAAAAGAAGGGTGAAAATCAAGAAAAAGGAACTAGGACATAAGGACTGGTGGGACAGAAGCTGTACTAGAAAGAAGAGGGAGGTGCATAGGATGTACAGAAGGTGGAGAAACGGCAAAATAGGCAGGGAAAGGTACATAGAAGAGAAAGGAAAGCTGAGGGATCTGCAGTTAAAGAAACAAGAGGAGAAGAGACGGAAGGAGGAAGAGGAGTTAAGGAAATTAAGGAAGGAAGCAGAAGTTTGGAAATATATAAATAAGAAAAGGAACAAAAAGGAATGGATAGAAAATAAAATAGACAAGAATGAATGGAGAGGGCACTTCATGGAGTTACTAAGAGGGACGGAAGTGGACAAGGAGGATGAGAGCAGAAAGAGCACAAAGGATCAAGAAGAAAAGGGGGAAGAGGAGGACGAAATTACAGAAATGGAGATCAAATTGGCGTTGAAGAAATTGAAGCTAAAAAAGGCTGCAGGAATAGACGGGATCCCAATGGAGGCGTGGAAATATGCGAGTAAGATTTTATGGAATAGGCTATAGGCTGGTGGATTTAATGAGACAAGCTTACCTGAAGAGATAGCCATCTCGTCTGACTCGGTCTGAGCATTTTATGAGGCTTTAGATCGACGAAGGTTTGACACTCGGCTAACTCCTGGATTCTTTACTACTGTTCGAAAAATGGTTGTATATGCTCCTCGCAAAATCTTCAATAGATTTTGGCAATTTATTTGCAGCCGCTGACGCACAAAGATGAAACGAATGGCATACACATCCGAGGACAAATATATGCGGCATCATCTCTCGAAATCGCGCTTGTACTCCTTTTATGTTGCCCATCATGACCGAGGCATTATCAGCGGCGAAGCCAATCATATTGGCAAGAGGGATTCCGACGTCCTCCAAACATTTGAGGACTGTTTTGTGTATGTTTTCGGCGTTAGCGGTTTCCAATTCCGCCAGCCCAAGAAATTTATCGACCACACTCATTCTTTTCTCATCGAAAAATCGAATTATTATTGCGAGTGATTTCTTCGTGCCAATATCAGTCGTTTCATCAATTATTAGGGAGTAAACGTTATTTTTCACGCGACGAGATATTTCTTCTTTTGGCTTCTGATGCTAAACAATCTTTCGTAATCGCCGTCGCTTTTGTCCTGGAACAGTTCACGTTTCTTGCAATCTTTGAGTCAGGACACACGTTGCGCACAAAGGACGGGAGATGTTCCATCAATAAAAATGGCAAGTTATGCTCGTGTAAGAACATAACCATTTTCAATTCAGATTCTTTTGATTGCTTGTGAAGATTATTGTTCGATGCTGTCTTCTGTAGTACATCTTCCAATTTGGGTGTTTGCTCGATATCTTTCAGTTTTCTTATGTGCAAGTTCGTGTTCGAATGACGCCTGATGTGCGAAATTCCACCCTCCAAATCTTTATTGCACACAGTGCATCGTGGTTTTCTGTTCTCTGATGAAATCAGCCATTTTCCGAATATCTTTCGCCATTCCTCTTTAAAATTTTGTTTATAGATCTTGGTTCGTCTGTACAAAAAGAACTCAAAGTAGAATGCGCAATACGCGGTATTTTTTCAACACCATTAATACGGTACCTCGAAGATTTTTGTTGCGATGGACCTTCGTGTTTGTCGTCGTCAGAGTCGGGAGAATCTAAACCTGAGGACGTACTGGACGTAGGCGACGTAGCCTTCAATCGTTTATATTTATAAGCAGTGCGATACATTTCGAATTTCGTGCGGGAACGAGGATAAATGTAAGCTGAAATCTTTCAAAAACTATTTAAATATTTATCATCATATTTTGTAACATTTACAAAATGTTCAACGGAAGATAACGCGCTTATTTCTCGCAAATTCAACGAAACGTATATCTCATTGTTGCCGATTTCACGTTAATTCCGATTATTTGATTACAGCTCTCGACGATAAATGCGCACCCGATAATGTTAACGTGGTTAAATTATTGTCGGAAAAGTAATTCACCGCGTGTATTTCGTTCGCGAATAAAATAAATTCGAGAATGTGATAGGAGCGCGCGGGGTGAGAGATCACGCGCGGATGTGGAATTTATTTCATGAGATTCGGCCGTTTGCAAAGCGCATCTTACATCGTTGACGTGACGAGATGGGGCTCACCTTTTTTCCGCGCGGGTGTGTGCGTAAAGCGCGTGTCGAGACGTCTGGGTCCAGGCACGTAAGAGAGGGAGGTTCAATGATATTCGAGCGGAAAATCTGGAGATCACGTAGCAGACCCTTCGTGCGTATATAAATCGTTATCGCACAAACTAATGCAACGAAAGCATTCTATTGCCGTTTTTTATATTCGCGGTGCAATTTCGATATTGTTCTACCAATACCCTGTAATAAGGATGTGTACATATAATTTCAAACAGAAATATCAATACATCAAATAAATGTAAACTTTGGCATAGTGTTTTCTTGAAATTATTAAGAAGACTGTAAAGTATCGTGTTTCAAGGATATTATGCATTGTTATATATAATTGCATAAACATTTTGCCAAACTAATTGCCTATTAACACGCACGAATGCTTATTTGTTACATGTGAAATTTAATTATTTAATTATTTCGCATATTTATTAGACTCGATGTACTAAAGAGTTCAATATTTAAAAAATTAAAAATAAAATACTATTTTTAGTGAAATTAAGATTTATTTTGACAACGCAATGACACACATACACAGAGAACATGGCATTATTAAGCAATTATTCACAAGAATGAAATCAATTTACTCATAAAGGTGAACGATTTCACGTCGTTGATGTGACAAGATGGGGCTCACCTTTTTTCCGCGCGGGTGTGTGCGTAAAGCGCGTGTCGAGACGTCTGGGTCTAGGCACGTAAGAGAGGGAGGTTCAATGATATTCGAGCGGAAAATCTGGAGATCACGTAGCAGACCCTTCGTGCGTATATAAATCGTTATCGCACAAACTAATGCAACGAAAGCATTCTATTGCCGTTTTTCATATTCGCGGTGCAATTTCGATATTGTTCTACCAATACCCTGTAATAAGGATGTGTACATATAATTTCAAACAGAAATATCAATACATCAAATAAATGTAAACTTTGGAATAGTGTTTTCTTGAAATTATTAAGAAGACTGTAAAGTATCGTGTTTCAAGGATATTATGCATTGTTATATATAATTGCATAAACATTTTGCCAAACTAATTGTCTGTTAACACGCACGAATGCTTATTTGTTACATGTGAAATTTAATTATTTAATTATTTCGCATATTTATTAGACTCGATGTACTAAAGAGTTCAATATTTAAAAAATTAAGAATTAAATACTATTTTTAGTGAAATTAAGATTTATTTTGACAACGCAATGACACACATACACAGAGAACATTGCATTATTAAGCAATTATTCATAAGAATGAAATCAATTTACTCACAAAGGTGAACGATTTACTCCCGATTCCCTGCTCGTTTCCTCTGCTTCGTTCCTTCGCGCACGAATCCCTTGGAGAAACACTCGGATCTCTGAAATTTCTAGCAGAAATATTAATTTAATACTATCGACAGGATATGACAGATTTGCGTACAACGGTCGGTCGGCACCTACCTGTTTATTGCGCGATGACTTTGCACAACTGCACAAGTCCTCGGCCTTTCGTCGCAACACACATTCTCAGCAAGATCGACGTTTTTCCCGTCACGAGAGAATCCCGCGTATAAGCTGATATCGAAATTTTCGTCGGTCTTTCGTGGTATCAATTAATACATGCGATCAGCCGCATCGCTCGACACTCGTAACCTTAGACACTATGAATGCTGAATCAGAAACACTGTGGTCACTGTGCAGAAACTGTGCAGGATTCCCGATTTTCCCGAATTCCCGTCAAGGGCGTCAAGAAAAACCGTCACGAGATTCACGAGTGATACGAGGATACTTCTTTTTTTATAATGGCCGGTGGTACGAGGATACGAGTATCACGTGATCAACATCAACAGTGCTGCAAACTCAGCCTCAAGTGCTGCCAATTTCGCATCGTAATACTCGTACCAACGTCGGAGTAAAAACAGTACTAGATTTGTCACCGTCGTACTAGCGTACTAGACGATACACAAAAGTACTAGATCTAGTACAATTGTACTAACACTGGCAACACTGATCTTAATGTAAAAAATGTGCACAACTCAATAGTTCTCAGCCGTTGCGAAACGCCTTCTTCTTTATTCTGAACGTAACTAGATACAGTGTCGCCACCATGACTCTCACAACTCACAGAAGGCGTAGTTACCAATTTACGACTCGCATTAATTATATTATTACATGTGCGCAATAATGCTTGTAGACAATCGTTCTGTAGGTAATCGGGAATGTCGGCAAACGAAACTGTCGGCAAAATATTGTGGGCAAACGAAGCTGTTAACAATTAGGAATGTAGGCAAACGAGACCCTCCCAAAGATTTTTCTGATAAAGTAGAGGAAGTTCGGGTAAGGTAAAATACTCTTATAAATAAAACCACCGTGATACCTAGAATATTAAATGTTACAATTTAGCGGACAGCAGTGGAATTACTAGCTGTTGGTCCCATAACATAACATACAAAGCGGCAGCGTGGCATAATGTGTTATTAAATAACAAATAAAAATTGAAAATTTGGCTTGTACAGCGCATACAGCGTAAGGTAGTATTTGTACAAAATTACCTTTTTCAAAAGAGGTAAAAAAGGCGTTAAGTACACGCGCAATGTATATTGTAAATCCAAACTAAGTGGTAATAGCTTTATTTCCTTTTAACAAAATTATTATATCACAAAATTGGCGTTACCTAATTCAACCTAAGTAATGTGTATTTAAAAAAAAAATATATTACATCTTTACATTACGCTAATTACATATGTATTACCTCGGAAAATAACTTTTGTATTTGTAAAAAATTAAACCCAAGTAGTACATATCTTTGTATTCCCGTGTAAGGATCTTTCAATTCCAACCAAAAAAACTTGGCACTGCTAGATTTTTAAATATCTGAAAGATATAAATAATTAATTTAGAATAATATATTAATAATTATAATGTAAATATAAAAATACTTTAACACATTTAAAGTATTTTTTCTATTTATAAAAATTGATTTATTAATATAAGTAGGGTATATATGGGCGTTCTACCACGGGCGCTCCAATGGGGGGGGGGGAGGGGCGGGGGGTCCGCGGCGCAGGGGGAGAGCTTTCGCGTTTTCGGGAGCCGCGGGTAAGGGGGAGGGGGAACCGCGTTCGCGTTTTCGGGCGCCGCAGGAAGAGGGGGTCCGCGTGCAACGGCCGCGTCGGTCCGCGTGACGTCATCCGGCGCGCTCCCGCTCGCGTTCTCTCTCCCTCGCGAGCGGTCTCTCTCGCTCCTGTTCCCCGTTCGCGTTATCTCTCCCGCCTGCATCTTCTCTCTCTCTCTCTCTCTCTCTCTCTCTCTCTCTCTCTCTCTCTCTCTCTCTCTCTCTCTCTCTCTCTCTCTCTCATTCGCACGTTCTCGTTCTTTCTCGCTCGCAGTTGTATTCGTACCAGATCTTCACATTATTTCTCTCTCCCTCCTACTTGCGCGTTCTCGTTCTCTCTCGCTCCAGTCCCCCGTTCGCGTTATCTCTCCCTCGTTCGCGTTCTCTCTCATTGTGATATTTTATTTTTCGGATAATATTTATTAATTTTAATTTATTTAAATAAACCTGAGGACAATATCGCAGCGTAATTAACCCTTGTTTGTCACACAGGGGTGCAGCGCACCCCACGACCATATTCCCTTAATTTTAAGTACCTAAACCTACGGGGAGCGGGTCTATAGCGACATCTGTCAATTGTTCGAGAATGCCACTATCCCCTCAAGCCAGTGGCATTACGCCGGGACCGTTAGTCTGTCTGTGGCAGTCGTCCAAAGTCTAGTGGGATCACCTGCACCCCAGTGTGGCAAGTAAGGCTGAATTCGTGAAATTTTAGTGAATTTTTTTGCACTGTATTTTGACATCAGAGTGAAGAATAAGGTTGGTACATCAAGATATGATGTACCAATCTTATTCTTTACTCTGATGTCAAAATACAGTGCAAAAAAATTCACTAAAATTTCACGAATTCAGCCTTACTTGCCACACTGGGGTGCAGGTGATCCCACTACACTTTGGACGACTTCCTCTATGAGGAAACAAAAAGGAATTTAAAAAAAACTAAAATTGATTGTAATGCTTTTTTTTTATTGTTCATAACATAAAAGTTTGATTTAAACAATAAATATTATAGCATATTTTGATTATAACACAAAGTTCATTTTTTCACGAAATTCCTTCCTTCATTTCTCAAAATAAATACCTTTTTTTAAAGGGCCACTAAATTACTATTTTTTTTCTTGTAGTACTTCATTAGTAGAAGACTCACCTAAATTTTTAGCCATTTTTATGAAAAAATAAAAAAATTATGAATTTTTTTGTAAAAACAGCCATTTTTTCATTTTTTGGGGCTATTTTAATTTTTTTATCATACATAATTTTAATTTTTGATTAAAATTATATAACCTATATAATTTTACTACGCTATATAACCTACATGACTTTTAAAAGTAAGCTTTTAAGAAGTTCTAAAAAATTTGGCAAGTTAAAATATTGAATAGCTTATTTGTTATAACAATTTTTGTCGCTGGGGTAGATTCCACCCCAATGTGGCAAGTATGTGACCGGTTTCAGAAGTGTGGCAAGTAAGAGTTAAATCTGCATAAGTCAATGACATTAAAAATGATATCTTTTTCAAGGACATATCGCAAAGCGTCTCGCGATGATTTCGTCGAACACGTGCAAAACTGCAATTGTTGCATTTTTTCGGCTAGCGGCAATGTACGACTGCTGCGATTATGCATGGTAACAAAGTCCACTTTTGATACAATTTTAGCATAAGTCAATGGCGCGACATCGTTTTCAAGAACATGTCGCGACGTATCTCGCGATGATTTCATCGAACACGTTCGAAACTGCAAATTTTGCAAATAGCACCGATGTATAGCTGCTGCAGGTATACAATCAACTGCTATCAAACCGCTATCAAACCGCTATCAAACATCTTTAAAACATCGTTAAAACATCTTTTAAACAACTAAAACTTCTTTAAAACATCTTTAAAACAACTATCAAACAACTAAAACATCTTTAAAACAACTATCAAACAAATGAATCTTTAAAACAGCTATTAAACAACTATCAAACAGCTAAAACATCTTTAAAACAGCTATTGAACAACTAAAACATCTTTAAAACAGCTTTTGATCATCTATCAAACAGCTAAAACAGCTTTTGAACAACTATCAAACAGCTCAAACAGCTATCTATATTATACTACAAACTATGTGGTAAAAGGAAATAAAACATTGTAACATTTATATATACATATATAATTTATTTAAAAAAAATCATAATTCTATCTGGCGTTGCGACCACCAGTTAAATATTTTTAATACATTTTGTAATGCGCAATTCTTAACATGTTTTCCGCATCGTATAGTATTAGTAACATCTGGATTACTTAAAGATTCGATATCTTCGTAATCTGCGTCCAAAGTCTCAATGTTTAGGTTTCTTTTCGCTTTATTCTCAAACAGATCCACCAGCCATTCTCGTTTCTGACATCCCTTGACGTACACAAGAGTCGACGTCTCGTCGCCCTCTTCAAACACGGCCGATATAATTAGGTGTTTTGCCATGCTGTATGGTACGTCCTCCCGTCGTAGTGCATGGTGATTTGCAATCAACCAGGAAGCACATGACTTGTTGGATTGTGTGAGGAGATTCCACGGCATGGGGAGTGTAAAAATGTAATGCGCCAAAACGGTCCCGTTTCTCAGAACCGCCACCTCGTTTACGACAAATTTCATCTCGACGATGAATCCTTGCAGTTCGACAAATGTTGGTACGATCATGACGAAACGACGGAACAATCTGTATCTTATCGCGGTACATCTATGCCTCTTATATTGCAATATCTGCTGATATTGCAATTTACATGATTTTGCGCACTACGTTCGACAATGGACAGTATTCGATTACGCGATCATGCAAGATGAGACAATAGGCTGTAGTATTTGCCGATACATTCTTTTTACAGTCAAATTCTATTCGCACATCCACGGTGGCGCTCTTGACAGACTCGTTTTGTCGCGAGCAATCAATTACAACAAAAGGTCCTTTTGTCAGGAATGTAACTATGGTGCAAAGCGTATCGAAGCAGTCGTATCCGTAATAAGCTTTACGAAAACGTGCATACACATCGAAAAGGACGCGTATCGATTTTTGCCAAAATCTAGATTCAAGTCATCGTACGGATAAAATTCAGAGTTTAGATAAAGTTTCATATTGATCAAGTTACAGTCATCAATACGCTAACATCTTGCGACATGATATTTTTGCGACCGATCTGCAGCGCGAAGATAACGTATCGCGGCTTCTCTAGCTAAGTCGCAGTTTTGACAGCCCACGAATGCTTGGTCGTGCTCTGCAACATGGGGTATTCGTACAGATCCCACGAACGGAAACTAACACTAAGATATCGCCCGCTTTCCAAGGCCCGTAGCATGGATAGTTTATTGACCTCGTTTAATGTAACGTGAGGCATTCACCACTGTACTTTAAACAATTCAATTTCCGGCTCCGTCGCCGGATTTCCTACAATGCAATTGTTATCGCTACGCGCTCGTATCAAAATTAATTCGTGACGAGCGTTAACAACCACGCGTTTGTAATCCTCACGAAAGCCCAACAATGTGTTGAGCGGTACGCAAAAGTTGAAATATCCCTCCGGGTGAGAAGATGAAATGTCCCATCCAGCATTTTGCATAATTTTTGCTTTGACATTTGTCAACGATACATAGTTTTTGATGGTACTGGTTATTCCAACGTTTCTGTTGCGATCAATCTCCACACCGTTGAGCGCGTATCGAATTCCATCAAACATGAACGCCACGCAATTATTCGCAAGCGTTGCCTCAGATTCGTCATTTTTTCTCTTTATCGTCAATCTTCCTTCAACGTAGAGAAAGCTCTCGCACGGCAACGTGTATAAATCCTGCTATTGTATGGGTATTCTTATCTCATCGTTATGTCCAAACGTCGTGTTGGCGTACGGATTGTACCTGTGTGTCTCAATCTTGACGACGCTGTCAAAGATCGGTTCACCTTTAATTTTTAAGATATTAGCCATTTCGTACGACAAAACCCAATGATTTCAAAAATTCAACGTTTGACGCAGTGAGTTTCTTCTTTGGCGATCGGATTGTCTCTCTAATTTTCTTTCTCGTCTGTTGCACCTGCTCAGCTTCGTTCAGTACGAGCATCTCACGTTACCGCTGTCGTCTTCGTACGTGCAGTCTAACGGTGATCTCTTCTCCGCGAAAATCAATCAATCGTCCTGATCCACGACGCGAAGCGTCAAGTCCGAAATGCTCCGGACGATGATCGGAAGGTAAATGATCTGTGCCGGCGTTTCCGATATCTTATATCCTGGAGGCACACTCGGTGAAAACTCGTGTATCGTGTGCACGTACTTGTCGTTGCTGTACGCACCCGCGGTCACGTTGCACTCTATGCGAATGATGTTTGCGTTGATGATATTTATCGGAACATCCGATTCGTGCCATTGTCGCGGCTCTAGCACGCGATTCGCTAAAAATTCCAGCAGCAATCAAATGTTGTTCGATTTTGTGTAATTTATCTGATAAGCACACTTGATCTCACTCTTCATCGTATTGTTATTAGCCTGAATAATAATCAATGGGTGCTCTTCATCTTCGTTTGTCAAGACATTATTAGATTAGTCCTATAAAAGAGCGTGTTTCAGATACATGTCTATATCACGCAGTTCGTACGATCCTTCGGGAATGGTAATCTCTTTGTCGTCGTCAAAGTAGAATTTATTGTTCGACGAATTTACATTTGGTATCGTGTGATAGGTTTCAAAATCTGTCAGACCAAGCTCGTAATCGCCATCGCTCAAATCCACGGCGGGAAAGTAGCTTACCACGAGGATACTGCTCTTACCGGTGAGCGTAAATGTCAGTGACATGTTTGAATGAATACTGAGTTTAAACAGCGCAACACCGGTCTTTAAATTGATTGTCAACCGACTGTAGAAAGCGCAGACACAGTTGTCCGCAATTGCTCTGATCGTATCGCTGATAAGGCGTGCGATTGTACTCTATTACATTGTTCTTCAGATACTGCGTCAATTCTCTCGGTGGTCGAAGATTGCCAAAACTGTCGAAATATATAGTACGATCTCCCCTCTTCGCGTACGCCACTCAGTGAGTACCCGGTCCCTCAGCATTATCCAAATTCACGATGCCACTCTCGTTTCGACGTATACCGCTGATCGGTAACGAGTCGCGCATGAAAATACCTCTAAAATATGGAATGCGCATACGTTTTGCCAGTTGTTGCAGTTGTACGTTGATAGTTACACACTTGGGGATTATTAGCCTCTCCTCGACGTTTTTTTTTTTTTTTCTCGAGACTCCTCGTCCGCGTTTGTACGGAGCGAGATAAAGTCCGTAACCTTCCATGGCGCTATTGAGACGTTGCATCTGTTCCAGCTGACGCCGCGCGGCTTTGTTATCGTTCACGGCCTTTGCGACTCCCGCCGCTCCACTGACCAATGAACCAAGAACCCCCAACAACGGCAGGATACCGCCGCGTTTCGCTACCGGAAGTATTCGCTTGTTCTTCTTCTTTTTCTTCGTTTTCAAACCCATACCGAGTTTCGTCTTCATGGCCGCCCAGACGGTTGTAGCTGCAGCTTTCTCTCCGAGAGTCGAATTTTTCGCGGTGACACGTTTTCGCGCTTTGGCGGCGAGTATATTGTCGGCCACGTGTCGTTCTGCGAGATCGTTGCTACGCGAGTAGGCTATGTCGTGCTCGCGACACAATGCGTCCAATGGATTAATACCCTGTTCACCTCTTGCCAATCGTGTTTCTAAATGAGTTTTCGGACCGCAAAATTGATAGCCAGGGGATATGTAATTCGATCGGAAGTGCATTTATCGCGCGATTCAACAGACTCCGACGTATCTTCGGTGACATTCGCCGCAGTTCTTTATCAACGACAGACCGTCGATGTGCGTTCGCTGCCACGGTTAATTGTAATGTTCGTAACAGCGACGATATTGCTGAACCTCCGAATCTGCCTTGATATGTTCGGGAAGCTTATCCCACAAATAATCTATGCAATTATAAAACTGTTACGTCCTGTGGAATTCGCGATTTCTTTCTTCCATAAAAATCTTTCGTAGGATGTTTTTCCAATAGTATTGTTTTTGGGATGACGAACCAAATAATATTTTTCGATCGGCGGGGAGATTAATGAATCACCATTCTTCTCGACATCAAAATCAAATAAGTGTATTAATTGTGAAACTGCGCCGCCAGTCAATAGCCGTTATTCCCAGGGAAAATCGTGAAAAACACTTGACAATGACAGATAAAACGAGAAATTTCGAAATCTAGCGTCTCGATCCATGAGAAATTGTGAAACCCGCGCCGCCGAAAACTCGTGAAAAACACTTGACGCCAGACAATAAAATCGATAAAAACGAGACGATAGAAATTTCGAAATCTAGCGTCTCGACCCATGAGAAATTGTGAAACCCGTGCCTCCGAGAATTCGTGAAAAACACTTGACGCCAGACAATAACCGATAAAGACGAGACAATAGAATTTTCGGAATCAAGGGCCTCGATCGTCTCCGTGAGAAAAACATGTTTTTCAAATGATGACTAATAACAAGAGTCATCATCGGAAAAACAAGTGTCCCACCAAAATTGAATTGAGACATATTTCTCGATAACCCATCCCTAAAAATCAGATATAAACCGCGACGGCGGGACACCGATTGATTCCGAACCTCTAAGCAGTAAATTCCGCGTCTAACGGGATCGTTATTATAACTAAATTCTGTGCGGGTCAATATCAGCGCGTCGCAGTACCGATCTGAATCAAGGCTCCCGAAGAATCCTCGAGCCAAATCCACCGCCGCGATTACCGACCCGGAGACGCTACATCTCGAGATCATCATCAGAAATAGTAAATCCGAAATAATTGCTAACCCTTTTTCCACAAATATATGTATATGGGCAGATCCATTACTTTTCGACCAAAAGTTGCGGGGGTGGGTCACCGATTTTGATGCCGATTTTTTCCTCGAAAGTACACTAGAAAAGGAGATGATCCTGAAAATTTGAGCCCGATTCGATCAAATCCGGCCGCTGGAGAATTTTTTGAATTTTGAAAAAAGTCGATTTTTCAGTCATTTTCAAAAATTTATATCTCAGCTTCTATATAACTTAGAGGCTCGTTTGAGGCCGCATTCTTTTCTGTAAACCCTCTACTTTTAAGGAAAAAATTGGTCATTGGTTTACACTCAAGTCCGGCTTCACGGCGAGCTGCTAACTAAACCACTGTTTTAGAGAAATTTTGCCTATTTTTGAAATGCTGTCATATCTACAGTTTTCGAAGTAGAGGGTTGATCAGCAGCTGATATTTTTTGTTCAGGTATACTCTGAAGAAATCTACCCACTTTTTACTTGATTGCTCCTATTTCGTTAAGTTATGGCCATCTAAAGCCGATCGATTTTCGAAAAATCGCCATTTTCAGATAGCCAGAACTTTTTTCTTTCAACTCGAAATCCTTTGAAATTTTCAGGGAATATACTTCATTATATCCTTAAACAACCCTGAAAATTTCAATTTTGGAATAGAAGTGGTTTCCGAGTTATGAAGTTTTTAAAATGTCAACTTTTCGATTTAATATGACATTTTTTGTGGTTTTATCATCAATTTTGTAAATTTAATGTAAATAATTGATATTTTTCGGAAAATATATTCGAAAATAAGGAGAAAAACGGATTGTTTGAGAAAATTGAGGGAAAAAATTAATATTTTTTATTTTAATTTATTTGTTTAAAATTGTTCAAAGTTTATAGTACTAACGTTAATACCGTTATTTTTAATGTTTATTGTTAAAGATGGTATAGTTTTATATGTTATAATATGAAATACACATGTTTTACTTATTTTATTTATACTAGTTAAATTAAAAAATTTTTTTTTGTTTATCAAATGAAGTTATGCCCATTTCTATGGTGTTTTCATTTATTGACTTATAACAATGGTGCAGTCTTGTCTCTTTAATGGTTGAAACGGTGTCAAATCTTTTCTTTAGACGCCTTTGACTTTTTTGGACTTCAGTATCAGGAACCCATAATGCTCTATAAATTGTAATTATTAATGATTCTATAATAGATGGATTTAGACATCAAATTGTACTATTTCGACCATTAAAGAGACAAGACTGCACCATTGTTATAAGCCAATAAATGAAAACACCATAGAAATGGGCATAACTTTATTTGATAAACAAAAAAAAATTTTTAAATTCAAGTAGTATAAATAGAATAAGTAAACATGTGTATTTCATATTATAACATATAAAACTATACCATCTTTAACAATAAACATTAAAAATAACAGTATTAATGTTAGTACTATAAACTTTGAACAATTTTAAACAAATAAATCAAAATAAAAAATATTAATTTTTTCTCTCAATTTTCTCAAACAATCCGTTTTGCTCCTTATTTTCGAATATATTTTCCGAAAAATATCAATTATTCACATTAAATTTACAAAATTGATGATAAAACCACAAAAAATGTCATATTAAATCGAAAAGTTGACATTTTAAAAACTTCATAACTCGGAAACCACTTCTATTCCAAAATTGAAATTTTCAGGGTTGTTTAAGGATATAATGAAGTATATTCCCTGAAAATTTCAAAGGATTTCGAGTTGAAAGAAAAAAGTTCTGGCTATTTGAAAATGGCGATTTTTCGAAAATCGATCGGCTTTAGATGGCCATAACTTAACGAAATAGGAGCAATCAAGTAAAAAGTGGGTAGATTTCTTCAGAGTATACCTGAACAAAAAATATCAGCTGCTGATCAACCCTCTACTTCGAAAACTGTAGATATGACTGCATTTCAAAAATAGGCAAAATTTCTCTAAAACAGTGGTTTAGTTAGCAGCTCGCCGTGAAGCCGGACTTGAGTGTAAACCAATGACCAATTTTTTCCTTAAAAGTAGAGGGTTTACAGAAAAGAATGCGGCCTCAAACGAGTCTCTAAGTTATATAGAAGCTGAGATATAAATTTTTGAAAATGACTGAAAAATCGACTTTTTTCAAAATTCAAAAAATTCTCCAGCGGCCGGATTTGATCGAATCGAGCTCAAATTTTCAGGATCATCTCCTTTTCTAGTGTACTTTCGAGGAAAAAATCGGCATCAAAATCGGTGACCCACCCCCGCAACTTTTGGTCGAAAAGTAATGGATCTGCCCATATACAATAACGGGAATACATATATATATATATATTGTAAAATGAATACCAATCTTTTCATTAACTGTATAGTTAAGCAAGAAAATAGAAATAGAGTTTATGCTTTTTTTAAAGCAGAAATTAATTGGCAAATTGAAAAGTCTATATAAATACAAAGTCAAATAATAGCACACAGTTAAAGGCATCAGACGATTTTGAGATGTTGCTATTATACTGCACTAATACTGAAATTCCATGTAATTTTATGTCACTACACATGATCATATGCGTCTACATCATATTAGTATAACAGACATCCTAACCACGCAACAATCAATTTTAGTACTTAATAACGTTTTTCCTAAAATTAAGAGCGACAGTTTTAACTCTCTCTCTCCCTCTCCCTCTTCCTCTCCCTCTCCCTCTCCCTCTCCCTCTCCCTCTCCCTCTCCCTCTCCCTCTCCCTCTCCCTCTCCCTCTCCCTCTCCCTCTCCCTCTCCCTCTCCCTCTCTCTCTCCTCTCTCCTCTCCCTCTCCTCTCCTCTCCCTCTCTCTCCCTCTCCTCTCCCTCTCTCTCTCTCTCTCTCTCTCTCTCTCTCTCTCTCTCTCTCTCTCTCTCTGCAGTCTGCGACAGAAGTAGACGTGTGAAACATCGCTCCGTAAAAGTGTCAAGTTTTGAGTGGTTTAGAAGTGAGGGAGAGTGTTAAAAAGTTGTGGCTAGAATATCTGCGTAGACCGGGGTTAGCCATGAGTGTTATCTAGCCGGAATATGCTGATACATAGACACGAGAACTGCATTTCGTACAGAGGTCAACGAAGCCTCGTACGACAGGTAGACATCGGCGGCGAACACAAAACGCTGACGTGTGAAAGTGACGTGTGAAGGTGACGGGTCAATTAACTGTCTCTGTCGATATTAGCAGAATGAACGAGGAATACGCCGAGTATCGATGCTCGGCATGTAAGAAGGCTATAAAAACTGAAGTGATTGCATGCAAGTCCTGTGTTAAGCTCTTCTTCCATCCAGGATGGGTAAAGCACAAAATTTATGATAAAAACCGCGAATTGGTGCCGTGTCCTGGCCCATTCGAGAAGTTCATTAATAGTGATGGTGATAAAATAGCTGATATAAGTAAAGCAGTAGCATCGGCAGGAAGAACAGCAGGACTTGCAAAAATGAATCCCGCTCCCCTCCCCCCCGTAGTCCCGGCGACAAGCGGCGGGAGTAAAGCCTCGAGTGGAGCGGGGGATATTGATAGGAAAATAGATTGGCTTGTAAAAACAGTGAAGGATATAAAAGATGAGACAGGATGTAAAAAGGAGATCAAGTTAATGATAAAAGAAATAGTTCGTGAGGAGATGGGAGCCATTAAACAGGAAATAGAAGAATTAAGAAAAATGTTGATGCAAGGGGCATGTGGACCATCAGGTGGAGCGGCAAGAAAATATAGCGATGTGCTCTCGGCGAGGAAGGAGGAAAATATCTTGATTATAAAGCCAAAAGTGCAACAAGAGAGTGAAATAACGAAGCAAATAATTAAAGATAAAATTGACATAACCAAGATGGATATAATAGGAATTACAAAATTAAGAAAAGGAGGTAAAGGGACAGTGATCTTAGGATGTGAGACGGAAGAAGAGAAGGAAAAGCTTAAGGCGACAGTACAAGCAGCAATGGGTGAGGAGGTCAAGGTCACGGAGCCACAGAAGAGGAAACCTAAGATTAAAATAATTAATGTTGGTGGAGAAGAAATAAAAATGGAGGATGATGAATTGATAGATACAATCAAGAAGCAGAATAGAATTGGCGAAGAAGTCTGTCTGCACTCAGTGAAGAAAATATTAAGAGGAAAAAATAAGGATGCGGAGCAAGGATCCGTAATAATTGAAGTGTATGAAAGCACTCATAAATCACTAATAAACAGAGAAAAATTAAATTTAGGATGGCGAAAGTGTCCTATATTTATTTATATTAGTGTTAGAAGATGTTTTAAATGCTGGGGCTATTATCATATTGCCAAGAATTGCACGAGACAGGAAACATGCTATAAATGTGCAGGAAATCATAAAGCGAATGAATGTACGACGGCAAAGAAGATGTGTGTAAACTGTACCTATAAGAATAAAACGTACAACTTGAAGATAAATGTTGAACACGAGGCGCTGGATTCGGAATGTCCGACATTTAAGAAAGTATTTGAGGAAGAGAAAAAAAGAGCCGGCTGGGAAGATAAAAAATAGCAACAACAGGAAGAATCGGAGTTACTCTGGTATACGAATGCACAAAGCTTTTGGCGCATAAGGATGAAATTCAACATCAGGTTATGAAAGGGTGAATCCTGCGATTCTAGCGTTATCCGAGACTAGATTGACTGTAGAAATTGAGGATAGTGAGGTCAATGTACCGGGGTATAGTTTAGTTAGATGTGATGCTGAAAATAGAAATACAGGGGGAGTACTGTTATATGTTAGGGATGATATTAAATTTAGGATAGTAGAAAAGAAAAAGATTGTGTCAAACTGTTGGTGCGTGGTGGTGGAATTGAGAGAGAATTTGTATAAAGGTATGATAGCAGTAGTGTATCATTCGCCGAGTGTGTCAGACGGCGATTTTGTGAGATTCTTGGAAGATACGGTAGAAAATTTAATAATAAAGTATGACTGTACAGTGATAGGGGACTTTAATATAGATATAATGGTAGATTCATTTTACACAAAGAAATTATTAACGGTAATGCAAAGCCTAGGGATGAGGCAGTATGTTGATTGTCCAACGAGAGTTACAAAAGATAGTCTAACGATGATAGATTTAATTTTTTCGAATAAGGAAATAAAGGTACAAGTGAATGAGAAACCTAAAATAACGGACCATGCATGGCTAAAAGTAGAATTTAATATGAATAAAAGAGGAATAAATATAAAGAATTTAGAGGCAGGGACTATAGTAAATTTAATGTAGATTAATTTCTTAGAATAATGGAAGAAAGAACTGAGCAAGGTCAAGGACTAGATATAAGTATAAGGGCGGAGAGATTTGTTAATAGTATAGTAAGTGTATTGGATACTGTAGCACCTAAGAAAAAGTTTAAGATTCCGAAAGTATGGGAAGGGAAAAAGTGGTACTCAGATGAAATTAGAATAGCAGTAGATATTAGAAGGGATGAGGCTCACAGTAGAGCAATAAGCACAGGTAAGGAACAGGACTGGGAACATTTCAAGAGTGAAAGAAATGCAGTAGTAAAACTTATCAGAGCAAAAAAGAAGGAATATTACGAGAATATGATAGATAATAATAGGAGTGATCCTACAAAGATGTGGAAAACTTTGAAAGAATTAATTAAGGGGGAGAAAAGGGGTTCAGAGAACATTGATAGTGTTGATTTTGAAATATTAGAAGGCATGGAAGAGTGCAATATAGCGGATAAATTTAATACATATTATGTAAAAAGTATTAGTAACATTATGCAATCTATTAGTAATAAGGAGATAAAAGGCACAGGTAGGAGATCTATTTACGTAATTGAGAATAAGGGAATTATGGAAAATTTTGAGCCAATTACTGTAAGAGACCTGGAACAAATTGTTAGGGAACTACCACGAAAGAACGGAACAGAGGATAAGTAGTAATATACTGAAAATGGTGCTACCGGTAATAAAAGATGAGTTTGTAGGGGTAATTAATGATTCGCTTAGGACAGGTAAATTTCCAGAAGGATGGAAAACATCCACGATAATACCGATACCAAAGGTAAACAAACCAAAAAAAGCGAGCGAGTATAGGCCGATTAATATGTTACCGATAGGTATATGAAAAAGTGTTAGAGTTAGTTGTTAAAAAACAGTTGGATAAATTTATAGAAGATAATGAAATACTAACCGAACACCAATCGGGTTTTAGGAAACAGCAGTCGTGTGAGACAGCAATTCAAAGTTTGATCGAGGAATGGAAATCGATAATTGAGGAGAAAAAAATGGTAGGAGTGTTATTCCTGGATCTCAGGAAAGCGTTTGAGACAATTGATAGAGTAAGATTAGTGGAAAAATTATATCAGTATGGAATAAGAGGAGTGGTATTGGAATGGATAATATCGTATTTAAGTAATAGAAAGCAGCAAGTTAGATTCAATGATATATGTTCTAAGATAATTGAGACAATATATGGCGTGCCTCAGGGATCCGTATTAGGACCTCTATTGTTTATTTTGTATATAAATGATATAGTTAAAGTCTGTCCGGAGGGAAGTATATTTAGATTATTTGCAGATGACACGACCGCAAGTGTAACAGAAGAAAGTTGTGAGGAATTAGAAATAAAACTAAATATGGTACTCGGTATACTCGAAGAATGGATGAATGTGAATATGTTAAAAATGAATGCAGATAAGACCAAATATATGATAGTTAGAAGTATAAGGAAAGAAATAAAAACAGACATAATTGTAAAAAGTTTGGATGGAAGTGTAATAGAGCGTGTCGAGATAGCGAAACATCTGGGTGTAATGATTGATAGTAAACTCCGCTGGGAGGATCACTGTGATTATATGTTAAAGGAAATAGGAAAAAAAGTGAGTTTTCTAAATAGAATAGGAAATGATATATCGGTGTACACTAGATGTACTGTGTATAAGTCTATCATAGCGCCTCATTTTGAATATTGCGCAACGTTATTAGTAGGCATGGGTGAAACGCAACTGAATCGACTGTAAGTGGCACAAAACCGTGCAATGAGAGTCATACTACAATGCTCGCGATATTCAAAGGTTGAATTGATGCTGCAAACACTTAAGTTTATGAATGTAAGACAGAGGCTAATGTACAATGTATGCACGTTTATTTTTAAGATAGTAAGAGGCATAATGCCAAAACATTTAAGTAATAGGATAGAAATAGTAAGAGATGTGAGTGGACGGCAAACGAGGCAGGCTGAGAATATTAGAATTCAATATCGCAGGACGAGAAGCGCACAGAAAAGTCTATTTTATGAGGGTTTGAATATGTATAACGCCCTACCGATAGAAATTAAGCAATGCAAAAGACTTGAACCATTCAAACGTAGGTTAAGAGAATTTATTGTACCTCATGTAGAGGAATTAAATTAAGGATATTTTATGTAAAAAATAGCCGAGAAGGCTAATAAAGCTCAATCAATCAATCAATCAATCCACTCCCTCCTCCCTCCTCCCTCCCTCCCTCCCTCCCTCCCTCCCTCCCTCCCTCCCCCTCCCTCCCTCCCTCCCTCCCTCCCTCCCTCACTCCCTCCCTCCCTCCCTCCCTCCCTCCCTCCTCCCTCCCTCCCTCCCTCCCTCCCTCCTCCTCCCTCCTCCCTCCCTCCCCCTCCTCCCTCCCTCCCTCCCTCCCCTCCCTCCCTCCCTCCCTCCCTCCCTCCCTCCCTCCCTCCTCCCTCCCTCCCTCCCTCCCTCCCTCCCTCCCTCCCTCCCTCCCTCCCTCCCTCCCTCCCTCCCTCCCTCCTCCTCCCTCCCTCCCTCCCTCCCTCCCTCCCTCCCTCCCTCCCTCCCTCCTCCCTCTCTCTCTCTCTCTCCTCTCTCTCTCTCTCTCTCTCTCTCTCTATCTATCTATCTATCTATCTATCTATCTATCCTTATCTCTATCTCGAAGTGAGTATTGTGGTTGTCTAAATTCTTTGCTCCTTCATTAGTGAATTTTTCTGCTGCCGTAAGCTGCCTCCGGGCATTTTTGTTGCAGACATAAGCAGGTCTTTTGTTGCTTGTCACGCGCCTTATTTCCTTTTCTTGGAGATTGCCACCTGATTCCGAGGATTTTCGTGACAGGTATCGTTTCTCATTCTAACCTCATTCTCGGAATCATCGTGGAATTCTCGGAATTACCCGTGCAGGACGTTGGCCCCTGCTGCGCATGCGCTTGCCCTGTCGATCTGCTCTTTCTGCGCCTTACTTTCTGCACTGTGCATGAGGCTTTCTGAGTGGCGCCTATGTGATCTGCATGACCTGCCTTGATTGGTTGATGTGGGACACCTGTGACGATCTTCTGGTGATATCTGTGTCTTCTGGTTGGCTGCCATGCGTTACACCGTGCGTGTGTATCTGTAGCACGTGCTATCTGCGTGACTGCTGATTGGCTGCTATACGTAACACCGTGCATGCGAATCTAGGTGTAGTGACTTTTACATTGAACTCTGCGTCATCTCTAGTGATCGATTACTGCTTACTTTGAGTGCGGGTGCAAGAGAGTATTTCATCCCGGTTGTGTCAAGCCATATTCTGTCACTAAATACGCTGACACTTGCTGCAAGTCGTTGACTGCTTCTTCAAGTTTACCTCTTACACCTGAGGTGGAAAATACCGCGCGATCACTTAATTTTGGCAATATGACCACTCCCGTAAGCGCTGGTGCTCAGTCGCGGTCTCAGAGCGACGCTACAACAAATGATCTCCTGTATCAATTGATGGATCAATTGAAGGCGTCGGAAGCTAGATTTTCCACTTTTGCTAGAGAGCAGGAGGCTAGATTTTCCGCTTTCGTGAAGGATCAGCAGCGTACTAACAACAAGCTTAATAAAAAGCTTAACAAGCTGAATTCTATTGCGAGTAGCGTCGAGCGGAACAATCAGCGCATTGCCACGTTAGAGCAGCAGTGTGCTACTCTGTCAAACGAGATCAGCGAATTGAAGGGTGATTGTGGAGCCTCTGGCTCTTCCTTGCAGAGTCAGTCTGCGAATGAGATCATTGTATCGGGAGTGCCAGCTACAATGTCTATCACCCCCTCGGCATGCGTACGCAATGTGTTTCGCGACCTTAGACATCCCCGATCTGTCTTGCCACATTCTCGATGTCAGGGCTATCGCTCGGAAGCCTTCGCCGGTGGAGCTGCATGGTAGATCTTTGCCCGTCTCTGATACTATTTCCTTGATTGTTTCTTTAGCTTCAAGTGCTGTCCGTGATATTGTGATTGCCAAAAAGCGTGCACGACGCACGCTGAGGCAGAGGGATGTTTGTGGCAACGACTCGGATCGAAGTGTACATGTAAACGAGCTGCTCCCTAAAGACATTTACGAATTGCTTCAACAGACGAAGCGTGTAGCTAAAGATAAGTCTTATGCGTATGTCTGGGTGAGGGGTGGTCGCGTCCGTGTCAGGCGCTCTGATGGCGAGCCCGTAATTCTGATTTCCTCCAAGGCTGATCTTGAAAAGCTTGTTTGATGTGTGCACACCGGTCACTCTGCGTTGTCTGATCATGTAAAATCATCATTCACACATCGTCGCTCTGCTTTGGGGACCACTCAATTTCGTGTGGCCCAATTTAACGCCAATTCTCTGCGTGGTCATATCGATTTCATCAGACTATATTTCAGTACCAACCACTATCATGTAATTTCTGTGTCTGAAACTTGGCTTCATGCAGGCGTTTCTGATGACCTTGTGGCCTTAGATAATTATTTTTTGTTACGTCATGACAGAGTGGGACGAGCGGGCGGTGGAGTTGCATGCTATATAAATAAATCGCTTAAAGTCAAAATTGTAGCTGCCTCCAGTAATCTTTATGATAATTCACCTGAGTATCTAATTATTGAAATACGCTTTCCAGATGGTGAATCAGTGCTATTCGCGTCTATTTATAGAAGACCTAGGGGCCTCCTCTTTCATGACTTTGTTGAGACATTAACTAGATACTCACACCTGTATAAAAATGTGATGATTGGTGGTGATTTGAATTGTAATTTATCATCGTCTAGTTATGAGGCGAACTACTTGCGTGAGCTCATGTCCAGCTTATCACTATACATTATTAATTCTGAACCTACCCATCACACGGCTACCTCAGACTCATGGCTCGATGTTTTGATTATAGATGATGCTGATAAGCTTTTATCTTTCGCTAAATCTCAGAGTCCCTTCATAGCTGGTCATGATATAATAGAGTTATCTATGTTACTAAATGCTAATTCGATATCTGAGCGTACTATTTCGCGGCGAAATTACAGGGGTATTGACTGTTCTGTGTTCTCAGATTACCTTGTATCCATTGCTGGTACAGTGCGGACAGAAATTGATGAAGTGTCTAAGGACACCGATGTTGATAGATTCTGCGAAGTAATGTCTCGCAACCTGTTAAAAGCACTGGATATTTTTGCTCCCATTCGTGTATTTACTATTAAGAAGCCTCCGGTGAGGTGGCTCACGGGTGATCTGAGGACTCGGATGCGTACTCGTAATCAGCTATATAAGCAGGCAAAACGCTCAAATAGTTTGCTAGGATACGCCACTTATAGACTTTTTCGCAATCAGCTTAATGAAGATATTAGACGCGCTAAAAGTGTGTTTCAATTTAAATCTCTTGAAAACATCATCGATCCTTCAAAACTGTGGAGAGAACTTGCTCTTCTTGGTCTAGTCAAGTCAACTTTAGTTTCTCCTTTACATTTTTTTACTCCTGATCAATTGAATTCTTACTATGTTTCGGTTTCTACTACTCTGTCACCTTGCTCATTTACTGACTTCATTTCCGCTACTTGATCTGGTCTCTCGTCCATCTCAGCGTCCCGTGTTTGTTTTCTCTACTATAACGTCAGATATGGTCCATAAACTAATTTCTACGGGACCTCTTCATTCTTACGCGTCGGGTGTGGATGACTTACCTCTTTACATTCTGCGCATAGCTTGGCCTGCGATTTCATCGTGTCTAACTGCGCTACTTAACCGCTCACTGGAAACTTCTTCTTTTCCGTCTCAGTGGAAGCGGGCGCTCATCCGTCCTCTCTCAAAGATTCGGATTCCTTTATCCCCATCTGATACGCGACCGATAGCTAATCTGCCAGAATTGTCGAAAATACTTGAAAGGATCGTCGCTTCGCAGATCACTGATTATTTAAACAAGTATAATCTCATAAATCCCAGACAGTCTGCGTATCGCCCGAGTCATAACACTCAGTCAACACTTCTGCGTGTTTGTGATGAGATCAAGAAAGCGATTGACAGTGGACTCGTATTGATTATGATTCTCTTTGATTTTAGTAAAGCGTTTGACACGGTTCCGCATCTTCGACTTCTCATTAAACTTAAAGAGTTAGGATTTTCTGACCCAGTCCTTATGTGGATTTATTCATATTTGACAGGCCGTTCTCAGGCTGTGGTTGATGATGCGGAGGGTCTTTCGTCTTGGCTTTTTACGTTGTGTGGAGTG
This sequence comes from Temnothorax rugatulus, assembly GCA_035220575.1. Taxonomy (NCBI): domain Eukaryota; kingdom Metazoa; phylum Arthropoda; class Insecta; order Hymenoptera; family Formicidae; genus Temnothorax; species Temnothorax rugatulus. The sequence continues at coordinate 33,737 of JASTWL010001261.1, forward strand.
CCGCAGGGCTCTGTGTTGGGACCACTTTTATTTTCCTTGTACATAAATGATATTAGCAGAGTATTGTTATATTCAGAACATATGATATTCGCTGATGATGTTCAGATATATCGAGCGTGTCCACCCTCTGATATTCTTCATAATCTCAATTTGATCTCTAGGGATGCAAACGCCATCTTTGATTATGCCTCGGTAAACGGTTTGAAATTGAACCCTGCCAAATCTAAAATAATCATATTCGGCAGTAATAGAAACACCAATAATATTGATCTCAACCTTCTACCACCTATCATAGTTAACAACATACCTTTACCATTTGTCAGTGAGGTCAGGAATTTGGGAGTCGTTTTTGAGTCCAATCTCTCTTGGAGGAAGCACATTTCGCTTGTCTCGCAAAAAGTCCACTGGGCGTTATACAGGCTTAAGTTCAACAAAAACTCTCTCTCCACTGAGCTTAGAATTAAGCTTGTGACGACATTAGTTCTTCCTCATTTGGATTATTGCTGTCTTGTTTATCATGGCCTAAGTGAGGAACTGAACACCAAACTACAGAGACTCGTGAATTGTTGTATCAGGTTTATTTACAACTTGCGACGGGATGAGCATGTTACTCCGTACAGACGTCGCCTGGGATGGCTTTCAGTCAAAAACAGACGGCTGTACTTTCTCGGATGTCAGATGTATCGTATACTTTATATGTCCTCACCTGTGTATTTAAGTGAGCTATTTACACCTCTTGACTCATCGCTTAGGAGATCTGAACGATTAGGCCACTTCTTCAACTCACATTTTCCATATTCCACTTCATACAACAGTTACTTACAGAAACTCCTTCCAGCTTTCGTCCATTTATTTCTGGCATTCTCTTCCATGCAATATTACATCGGCTTCGTCTCTTGCATCCTTTAAGTGTCTTCTTCGTGCGTTTCTGTTTTCGTCTGAATCAGAGTGACTGGTTTTTCGTCTCTGTCTGTCTGTGCAATATTTTTCCGTTAGTTTTAAGTAGTGTTAGATTAAGTCAGCTTCCAAATGGCATATTATACATATATTATCTTAGTTTATTTTGCGTTGCGTACTTTTATTAGTTTCTAAGTATTACTGTAAGTTTAGTTTTTTGCTTTTGCCTTTATAGTTCTTTTAGTTAAGCATTAGTTTTAAGTAATACTCATGATGCATTATATTTATCATGCTCTACTTTCCTTTCCTAAGTCAATATTATGTTGCATTCTATGTCTTCGCTTTATTGTATCTTTGCCCTATAGCTTATGTTTGGGCATAATAAATAATCAATCAATCAATCAATCTCCCTCCCCCCCCCCTCTCTCTCTCTCTCTCTCTCTCTCTCGCCGGGGGTGTATCACCTGCTTATCGATATCACGATTTCCATTTTTATCTAACGATATATGGTTATCGGTAGCGATTGCACTGCGTTTGTTGTATTTTACTTTTGTTTGTACTAATTTTGTATCTGACTTAACTCACGATTTGCCTAAAGTCTTTTGACTATGGCATAAATAAAGATCAATCAATCAATCAATCAATCAATCTCTCTCTCTCTCTCTCAGAGGCAATGTGAGTACTGATTGGACGTGTGTTGTTTGCTCTGTATATTGGTGTCTTGTTACTGCTGTTCTCTGCCCTGCAGGGCCTTCTTTTTTAGTACTCGGCTATTTAAGGCAATTCCTGCCTGCACCCACTCTGTTATTTTTGCTCTGGGTGGTCTTTGCAATAAAATATCAGCAATTTCAATCGACGGTGGAAATAGTTGGACACAGATACAGGCTGTCATCGTGCTGCTTTCTGATTGGTTCCCGCGATCGAATCTCCGTCGTTAGCGAAGATGTTGGGGCAGGACGCCGGCGCGCCGGATGACGCGGAGAACAACAGGAATGGGCCTTTTAGATTCTGTAATGAAGCTTTCCTTGAGCTTTCGACTGCGTATTTGAGCTTACTGGACGGCGGAGGGAATGCTACTCCACTGTCGGATGATTTAAAGTTTTATTAGCAGGGCTATTACTGAGGGATATGACTCTTTGCAGGCACGTACACCGACATGTAATTGTGGCATAGTATCTCGCGAGTCTCGGTCACAAGAGGATCATACAGCGCCCAGTTATGCATCTGTGGTAGGAACGGGGCAATCCAAGGTACGCATGGCACGCGGTCGAACGTTAGACATTTCGAAAACCACCAATTTAATTATTACAGCTGAGGAAGAGAGTGTAGGGCTGGCATCTTCCCGCGATACGAGAGTTGCAGTTCAGAGAATACTAAAACCGTCAGACTATAATTTAAAGGTCAAAAGAATATCGTCCGTGAAAAACAATGGTATCCGTATTGAGGTGCACTCGGTGGACCTCGACAAGATAAAGCACTCAAAAGGGCAGGATTGAGACTGAGGAGCAGGAAAATAAGGTCAACCCCAGGCTATTGATTCAGGGAATACCGTGTGACATGACTAGAGAGGACATCAAATCAGAGATTATTGCTCTCAACTTAAGGGATGCATCGCAGGTTGAAACATCGCAAATTAAAACTGTTTACATCTATCCACCTCGAGATAATCGTAAAACGACAAATCGTGTGGTGGAGGTATCGGCAAGCATCAAGGCGCTATTGTTTGAGGAGAAACATATCTTCGTAAATTACTTGCATGTAAAGTCTCAAATCACATCAATGTACTTCAATGTTTCAAATGCTTTGCATTTGAACATTTCGCCAAACATTGTCGATTTTCATCACTTTGTGGTCACTGTGCAGATGCGCATGAAACAAAGGACTGTGTGAAGAGGAAAGAGTCCCCGGTTTGTGGAAATTGTAAAAAGATGGACGTCTCATGAGGAACCGTCGCACTCTGCCTTGGACAGTAAACTCTGTCCAATTTTGCGTAGAAGAATAGCGGAAAGAATCAACAGTATTAATTATGGTTGACAATTCGATTGATTACTTACACGTCTGTCATGTAAATTGTCAATCGTTATTGGTGCATCTTGATGAATTTCGATCTTTTTTTAAGGGTTTAACATACCATATTATTTGTTTGTCCGAAACTTGGTTAAGATCATCTGTTCCGGATAACATGATTTTTTATTGCGTGGGTACCATGTTGTAAGGCAGGATCGAGCGGGTAAGACTGGCGGCAGTGTTGCGGTTTATCTGAGTGACCAACTTAGCACCAGGATAATCCATCACTCTGATGACGAATACTGTAGAAAACTTGAGTACTTGATGGCGGAGATCTCAACTGACGGGAGTTCGAAGTTCCTACTCACAGTGATATATAGGCCTCCCCACTGTGGATACTTATCAGATATTTTCAACACCATCGCTGATTTGTCTGCATTGTATAGGCACATAATCATTCTTGAAAATTTCAAAGCAGATCTAGACTCTCAGTCATATGACGCGGAGCAAATCAGGACCTTAGTAAATACACTGCATTTTTCTTTAGTGCCCTCCCTGCTAAAAATGACAGATTGAATCTGATTAAAAATTTTGAATCCGCATGAATCTGGATTCTTGATCCGGAAATCACGGATTCATAACGATTACACCAACTGAAAATGATTGAAACGGATTGGTATTCAAGGATGTAATTTTAATCGGTTTCTATCGATTTGAATCATTATGATTTCATAACGATTACACTGATTGAAAACGATGAAACGGATTGGTATTCAACGATGTAATTTCAATCGCGCGGTTTCTATCGGTTTGAATCGTTATGATTTCGTAACGATTACACCGATTGAAACCGATTGAAACGGATTCGTAATCAATTAACGATGTAATTTCACTCGTTTTCTATCGGTTTGAATCGGTCTTAGTCAATCTGTTTAAATCGTTATGATTTCGTGAACCCCGAAATCACGAAATCATAATTATTTAAACGGATTGACTTACCAATTCAAACTGATAGAATCCGTGAATTCCGGATATATATATAAACAGGATTATTTACTACTTTATTATAATTACTACTTTATTATAATTCCATTCTTTGTACTACAAATTTATTACAATATGCAGTATTTATTTAAATGAAAATATTTTACAGTTTTGCAAATATAGAACTCATGACTTTACCAAAAGAAAATCCTGTAGTAAGAACTCTATTACGTAAAAATTATGTGCTATATACAATTTTAATGATTAAAGCGGATTTAATCCGATTCACATAGCTACTTTCATTACCCGATTTAAATGGATTAAGCGCAGATACGATTGAAACCGATTGAGTCGGATTCAGATGAATCCGGAAATATCGCATTAAATCCGATTCCGGTGTTATATTAAAATTTCACCATTGATGCGGATTCAATACGATTCATGTGATCACTTTATTTACCCGATTAAAATAGATTGGAATTAATACGATTGAAACCGATTGAGTCGGATTCAGATCCGGAAATGCCGAATTAAAAACGATTCCGATTGATTTGTTATTAAAACCGATTCACTTCCAATCGGGCATCCGATTAACTGGATTGAAAACGTATTCATTCCGATTCAATTTCACCAAATTTAATTCGGAACCAATCGGATTCAATCGGTCATTTTCAGCAGGGCTATGCACCGACGCATCATACGCGCGCGTCCTCTACCCAACTTGACTTGTGCATAATCGATATATACAAATTAATCTCCTACGGCCAACATGATGTAAGTTTCCTTTCGGCTCATGACCTGATCTATGTTGAATATGACCTCAAAATTAAACGTGTCCATGATCGATGCGTCTGGGTCAGAGATTTTCGATCTTTTGACTCCAAGAGCTTCCTTGATGAACTTGATTCCTGTAATTGGAGCATCCTATTCCAGGCTAATGATATCAATAGGAAAGTTGAAATACTTAATGATTTAATTATTGGATGTTACAACAAGCATGCGCGCGCTTCTCCGTAGGATCAAACCCAGACACCTACCGGCACCTTGGCTCTCGAATGATATTAAGTCCAAAATGGCTGAAAGAGACAAAGTAAGGAGAAGGTGGAGGAGACAGAGAACAGACGCGAACTATGAAAGGTTCAGACTCTTGAGAAAACATACGCAAAACATGGTACGTGATGCTAAAAGTAAGTACTATCTCACTGCGTTTCAGGATCTCACAGATATGAATTCCATATGGAAGAGGTTAAAACTCCTCGGCCTAATTAAATCGAATATCACGATTAACAGGGTGCTTTTCTCAAACGAGGATTTAAATGAATATTTTTCAGGTCATTTCATGAGTTTTGACAGAGATGAGGAGGGCGGGGATGTCTACGATCTGGGCAAGGAGGTGTATAGTAATGCAAAATTTTATTGGAGTCATGTTGAGCCTCAGCATGTGGTCAAGGCGCTACGAGGGATAAAATCTAACGCCACTGGTGAAGATGGACTGTCGGCTAAATTAATCGTTACAGCCTTATCCGGCATTCTTCCAGCAGTAACGCACATTATTTTTAATTACTGTCTCACAGCTGGGGTTTATCCTAACTTGTGGAAGTTGGCCTTAATATGTATGCCCTATTCTAAAGGTTAAATGTCCCTCGGAATTGCGGGATTATAGACCTATCTCTATCTTGTGTGTGATCTTCAAAGCGATGGAGCGTATTGCTGCGGACCAAATCAAGAAGTATCTCAGGAAATCTGACATTCAGGATCAGTCTGCGTATAGGAAGAGCCACTCCACTCAAACAGCACTAGTGAGGTTTCTTGATGATGAGAGACAAACGGCAGATTCAAGCATATGGTTACCATTTCCGTTTATTTTGATTTTACCATCAAAGACTTTGATAATGTCTGCCACAGAATTTTAATCGAAAAACTTAGAAATGCAGTTTTTTCTTGCTCTGCTCTTCGGATCTGTGCTTATCTGGATAATAGGAAACAGGCAGTTCGTGATCCTGTTTCTCGTGACAAATCGTCTAAAAGAACGATTTTTGCAGGAGTTCCTCAGGGTTCGGTATTGGGGCCTCTGTTATTTGTTCTTTACTTGCTAGGTTTCAGATCGATTCTGAGGTTCTGAAAATACAATTTTTATGCCGATGATCTTCTTATTTGCCTGCACGTGGAGCCAAGATATCTATGCGATGCGATACAACGTATAAATCAGGATATTTCAAGAATAGTAGACTGGGCAACCACCAACAAATTGACCTTAAATCCGAAGAAGACAACTGCTATGATTATGGGGACAGCGAGATATGTGAATGAAATTCATAACAATGATCTGCCAAGATTTTTTGTAGATGGCAACGCAATTCAGTATAGCGAGTCTGTGCCCGCTAAACATGTAACCTTTTTGTAACGTCACATTTTGACTGTAATTCAGCAAATCTGAAACGTTTTATATGTATAGGCAATAAAAGATTTCGTAAACGTCTCAAGTTAACGTTTTATTTGTGTCAGTCTGTAGAACGTATCAGAAACGTTGCTTTTCCGCATTTAATTTGACAATTCGGAACGTCACAAATGAAATGTTTTGTGACGTTCAAATAACTTTTGTATGAAACGTTCCCTTTGCGACTTTATAAACGTTGCATCAACGCTAACATTTGCGATGTTTCTAAAATATTCATTTCGCTACGTACTTTAAACGGTTCAATCAAAACGTAACTTTGAAAAACATTTTACTACTCTGCATTAACGTTGTAAATGCGACATTATTAGAAAATGTATAACTACCCAGCTAACACAATCTGTAAACGCAAACGTTGGCAACAAATTATGTTTGCCGAAAGACCGCAAATGGGAAACATAATTTGGTATTGTCAATTTTGTTAGCACACTTCCGTCAATATGCAACAACCTTTGTAGGCAAAATATATGACAGAATAGCAGTTAACAGCAAGCAGATACCGAACATATTGACGGCAGATTGATGGCAAATGCTAAGCAGTTTTGCTATTGCAAACAGTGTCAGCAAACATCTCGCAAAAATACAACAATGTATGTTGACGACAGATGGCTTGGATAAGCGAGCAGGTCTGTTGAATGCATTGACGACAGATTCACGACAAATATCAAGCAACTTTGCTATTATGAAAGTGTCAGCATTTGTCACGCAAGAATGCAACAGCATTTGTTATTGGCGCCTACCGGGCCGACTGGTGCGCATGTCGCTATGGTCACCTGTGGCAGTCTCGATTTGTACGTCCAAGCACGACGTCATAAAGCGCGCAGTGAAACCAGCGTGCTGAAGCGGGAATTATCCTGTGAAGAACAGATATCATTTCAACGTGCGTGTCTTCAGGCTGATTCAGGCTGAGAAAAAGATTTTTCTATATTTCTCATGAGCTAAATAACCAGTGCGAGTTGCGTCTATTCACGTTCAAGAAGCGTTGTGCTCAGGTTTTAGTTTGTATTTCGTGTTCCTACGACATGAGAATTTGTGTAATATATATGCGTAGTACACGGTATGTGCTCTGTTTTTCATGTCCATTGTTTTCTATCCAACACATTTTTCTTCTTATGTGTTGCAGATTGCTCTATTTGAGCGAAGTCCGACGTCACTTTGAATCGGTCACACGATTCGTGGTCCCCGACTATCCACGTATTGGAAATACGTGTGTAATCACGTTTGTGAACCGCATCGCCTGGAAATTCGCTGCAGCCGCGGGCAAGGTGAGTGCCCGATCGCTTCGCATGCATTAAACGGTATGTGCTCTGTTTTTCATGTCCATTGTCTTCTATCCAACACATTTTCTTTCTTTATGTGTTGCAGATTGCTCTATTTGAGCGAAGTCCGACGTCACTTTGAATCGGTCACACGATTCGTGGTTCCCGATTCCCCACGTATTGGAAATAAATACGTATAATCACGTATGTAAATCGCATCGCCTGGAAAATCGCTGCAGCCGTGGGCAAGGTACACGCAATTTCTCTACGATTTTGTGAGACAGTATTTTGGTGTTTCCATGCTAATGGATTGTAATGTATACATTTACTAATGCGGTTTTTATGTTATTTTTTATAAATTATATTTTTAAACTCGTGTACTCACGCGGTCCTCATTTTACCATCTTTTGAAAAGCTATAAAACTTGTGTAGTTGCCTCTGCGTAAAAACTCAGTGCGGTGTGTGCGGAGAGCTAGTTAAGACTGCCCTAAACATTAAATGAAATGATTTATAACTTATCTGTCTCCTACTTATATAAAGATACAGACACTCGCTTAAATTTTAGGGGTAACTCGGACTTAAACTATAGTTAATTTTTTAATGTTTAGTGGTATGCGATTTTTTGCGTTATTGCAAGTATGATGATTGCAGTTTATTTTTTAATAAATTTTTTTTGGTGACTACAGTTATATATAATTTTTGTGCGCTGGAAAAAGTGACACTATGTGTCACTGATACTGCTCTGACATTGCTTACAATTATTTTAATTTTTTCAATTGGTTTTGGTATTTTGTACGTTTCGCGAATATCGTAATCGTGCATTTCAACATATTATCTATTCGTATTGATGGTTTATTCTCCTAGTACTTTCTTATTCTCTACATCTGATCCCTCGCTTTCATCATCAGTGATTAGATCGTATATCGATTTGATCGTGTTTTTGGCTTTATATAAAGCTTGACGAGGCTCTCTAATTTTTTTTTCTTTGTATTTACAACAGAAATTTTATATTTTGGAGACACAAGAAATTTGTACCTGCAATCTCTTCCAAATTCCATTATATATATATATATATATATTATGGAAAAACAATATCTAAAGACCTCAATTTGTCGAAAGACGCCGCACACATTGTCTAAAAGACAAAAAAGGAGAATTAGAGCAGAATACAAAAACAATGTTCATTTATTAACTTTGACCAATGAAAATGTCCGTACTACGAGTGATATGCATTTACCTGGCCCCTCCACTGCATCTGAAGAAACTATTACTTTCAATAGTATTTCGAACGATAAAACTTGCAGTGTAAATATAGTAAATACACAAAGAATTGATAGTTCGTCTCCTTCAGATATGTTTCATGTTAGTCCTATTAGCAATAATAATAGTAATGAACATGAATTAAGTGATGAAAATGCTCTTGCCTCCTTATGTACAGATACCGTACACGAAGCATCTTTTTGTGAGAAATTGGCAACTTGCTTTATAGATAATAATTTTACACATGTTCAGGGAAATAGCATGCTATCTCTTCTAAGAACACATTCTTGCTTTTTCTTATTACCTACAGATGTTAGGACGCTACTCCAAACACCACGTAATTGTCTTGCTATATCTTCTGTGCCACCGGGGGAATATCTTCATTTTGATTTACAACTTGGAATTATTGAAAGCCTCTGTAATGCATCATGTACATCAGTTGACGAGGTAGTTTTAGATTTTAGTACTGATGGATGTAATTTAGATAAACAAAGTATCATTCATATTTGGCCAATTCAGTGTCGAATTACCAATGTACAAGATGCACCACTAATAGTTGTGGGTATTTACAAATGTCCTGCAAAACCGTATGATCCTAACATTTTCTTTAACAAATTTGTACAAGATGTCCAAAGAATTTTTTCGAATGGAGGAATACAATTCAATGACAAGAAAGTGCTACTAAGACTTAGATGTTTTATAGCAGATGCGCCAGCTCGTGCTTTCATATTAAATCATCGTAATCATATGGCTGAACATCCATGTTCCAAATGTAAAATATCAGGTACACATTTTCATAGTAATCACAACGTTTTTAATGGTATAAACCATCCTCCTCGAACGGATGAAGAATATCACATGCGTTTAGATGAGATTCATCACAAAGAAGGTACAAGTCCGCTCTCACTATTACCGATGGGAATGGTATCACAGGTTCCATTTGAATGTATGCACCTTGTATTCATAGGTGTAATGAAAAAGATATTACTTGCGTGGGTAAAAGGAAAATACTCTCGTGACACAAAACTATCCAGCGCATCTATTACCATTATAAATACACGAATAGAAAGTTTACAAAAATATTGTCCTTCAGATTTTGCAAGGCGACCCAGATCTCTCGAAATGTTTTCTAAATATAAAGCTACAGAACTGCGACAAATGTTACTGTATACTAGTCCAGCTCTATTCCATGATTTATTAGATAAAACAGTCTACAAACATTTCCTATTTTTACATACAGCTATAAGAATCATATCTTCTAAGTGTCCATCAAGGCAATACTTACGTTTCGCAGAGTGTGCCCTTGAGAAATTTGTTCTTCGAGCTGAACATGTTTATGGCACTACATTTAATTCGTATAACGTGCATGGTCTGCTTCATGTCACAGATGACGTTAGACGTTTTGGCAATTTAGATTCATTTTCTGCTTTTCCATTTGAAAGCAATATGTCAATTTTTCGGAGATATTGCAGAAAAGGTAATCAACCTCTCCAACAAATGTTTAATAGAATAAAAGAAAGACAAGCGCACGGAAGTAGCAAAGCTCGTAATGTAGAAACATCTGTTCGTGTATTTATGCCGTACATTAATTATAACAATTGTACTCGGTATCGCAAAATTACATTTAATCACATAATGCTTAGTACACAAATCCGCGATAATTGTTGCATCTTAAATAATGGGTCTATTTGTATTGTTTGCGATATTTTCAAGGACGGAAATTCTTATTGTTTATGCGTCAAAAAGTTTGTACAAGTGACTAATTTTTATGATATTGGTATATCATCATCAGATGTTCAGGTATACTCGTGTGCGGCGTTAGCAGATGAGATATCACATATTAATCTGCATGAAGTCAGCGCAAAAGGTTACAGAATGCCGTATTGGGATACCACAGATGAGAATAGTAATAGTGATGATAGTACGGCAGATAATGCTTCGTACACACCGCAATATATTGTAGTTGCTATAATGCATAATGAAACATTATGTAGTTAGGATTGTCATCTCCGTATGTCTGTTTGTCCGGAAAGTAATCAGTAACTCTGTTTTTTTCCGATGCTTCAATATAAATATATATAAATGTATATGTATAACGAACTCTCTATAAATTATTTACAATTCATCCTGCGCAACAGCGATACATTTGTTGCGTGTAAGTTAATAATTCACATTCTTTTTTTCGCTTACACATTTATGTGTATATATTTATATTTATGTAATGTATATACATTTGTCGCAAGTATGCAAGAAAATATCTCTGAAGTATGAATATAATTCAAGTTGTATCTTTGGATGCGGCCAAAAATAGATTTAACTAACACGATAGGTCATTGGTGGGATCTTCTCGATCAAGGATGGTCACAATCGTACGTTGATCAGAAAAAACGTCTTTGTTTCGTACACGAGTTAATTTCGCGAAATATGTTACAATTAATAAAGTAGAGTGCCTAAGTAGATTATTGATATTCATCTATACGATTGATATTCATCTATTCGTTATACGTCATGATTAAAACAAACGCCCAATCAGCGATACCTTGACCGATCCTTGTATGTTTGCATACCATATAACTGCCGAATTATACAGTATTGTATTCCTACAATGCATTAATAATTTATACAAAATTACTCGATATGCACGTGCAAGAGCATTTTTTTAATTTAACATTTTTTTCTTTATATATACTGCTTGATCGATACTGATTAGGTTAATAAAACGTTCTATCTATTATTCACTATTACATATAGGCAACTAACAATAAGTATCTGTACCTGATGGTATTTTCGCGCGTATATATCGTTTATATGATAAAAAACAAAATAAAATATGATAAAACATATAGTACAAGTCTAACTGTAAGTACGATAAAAATTCCATCAGGTATGCCACTAATTTGTGCTTCATCGATTAAGTGTGTAACAAAGAAGTACCTTTTTTAAGACTTCAAAAGTAGCAGCCCTATCACAGTGTGGCTCGGAGTGAAGGCGATTTTCATAATCTGTTTAAAAAAGATGAGAAATAAAATGTATGGAATTTTTACAATACATTGTAAGATACTTTTTTCTATTGATGTAATGAAATATAATATTGTAATTAAATGTAATACTATAAAATATGTGTAATGTCATTAAATATAAAACAAACTTTATGTAAGTGTATAAGTATATAATATATAATAATTCTAATCACATTCCTTTTCACTTTCAGTTAGGTAGAGATTGACGACAGATCTGATATTCCTAAAGTCCGTATTCACAGTCGGGATTCTATACCTGCAGAGAATTGTGTGGTTACACCTATTACAAATATATAAATTTTAGCTGGTTTACACGCTAAGATAAATAACATATGCTATAGCTATGTTATCTTCCCGCTAAACATGTAACCTTCTTGTAACGTCACATTTCGACTGTAATTCAGCAAATCTGAAACGTTTTATATGTATAGGCAATAAAAGATTTTGTAAACGTCTCAAGTTAACGTTTT
>JASTWL010001262.1:0-46156 GCA_035220575.1 Temnothorax rugatulus
AATATATATATTGTGACGTTGCGGCTCGCCGCACCGTCGCGGCGCCCCGCCGCCGTCACAAGGCGCGAAATTTTGCGCCCACGGACGGACCAGGGAGGCAACGACGAGATCTCCAGGGGTCGTATTTAATTCGCGTTTCCGCATTCTGATTACTTTCTTTCTTTATGCAATGTAATACGCGCGGGCACCTCACCCACGCCACGGCAAATCTTCGAGGGAGTAATCGGCGAGGGAAACCAAGGACGATTGACGACCGAGGAGGGGTGGCAAAAACGGAAGCAGCAGAGATCACGGGCTGGCGAGAGCAACGCGGCAGGCGTGCGGCACGGAGGCAGCGACGGACGGGCCGCCGATAGCGGGGCCCCAGGCGCCTGGGTAAAACCCGGCTACAGCGAAGGATCTCCAAGCAACATCGACCTACGGGGTGGCTGGCCACCGCCCCAGGGTCAAACCGGAGGCCAACCGGCACAAGCCAAGTTCCGTCCGCCGCCAGGGACAGAAATTTGAGGAGCCGCTACGCCGCCGAGGGACCGTTGCGCGCCCCCGAAGGATCCCCTTGCGACGATCCTGCGTTGGATATCGTGCGAGCTTGCAAGCTCGCTTCCGATTGGTCCGCGCGCCCCGAGAGGGGCGACCGCATCGATCTCGTTATCGAGCGAGAATTCGGCGACACTCTCTGGTCGTCCGTCGGCGAGATCACCCGTTTTGTAAAGTACGCGATAGCCACCCCGAGTCGGGGATATCGAATTTTCTTGTCGGATCGAGGACCGTTGGTCGAAGGTGACGGCGAGGAACCAGGAGGAGGCGTATCGCCGGTGAGGTTGCCCGTTATTCTCTCAATGTAAAGCCACGACACCGCCCTCCGGTGCACGCTCTCGCTCGGGATAACGCATGTGAGATCGAGTGTAATTTCGCGATCGATAACGAGAGCGAAGGGCCTCGGGATGGTCTCGTGGCCGCGGAACCGTGGTACAAGCGTGATGGCGAACCCCTGGAGATCGCGACAGACGCGTTAGTGAATTCGATATCGCGAGTATATCGCGTCGTCCTCGCGACCTTGGTGTACGGCCGCATACGGGCCGGTACTTCGTAAATTGCGTTACCGTTTCTTCGCGTCGGGAAATTCTTGTGTTCTAGCGTCGGTTTAGCGTATCGATTGTGTTCGGAATTCCCGGTATTACGATTGATAATTGCGTCGAAGCTCCCATTCGGTGTCGATGGAGTAATTGCGTTAGATCGGCTCTCGCGTTGAGAAGCTTTCGTTCACAAGCCCCTGGCGTTCGGTATTACTTGCGTTACGTCCTATGGCGTCCCGCCCTGCTCGCGATAACCTCGAAATTTGCGTTAGAAATAGTACTCCTTGTATTGTCACAATCTCGGCGCCTCCGTGTTGCGCCCATTTAGAAAATTCTCGCGTAGATTAAGATAGCCTGGCGATAGAATTTCTCGTACGGGCGTGGTGTTCACGCGCATCGAGCGTGGTGCATCACCATTTCGCGACATTTTCCGTTAACTTTCGCAGTCTCGCGTTATTATTACTATTAAGTGTTTGAGAACTGCGCTTTCCGTGCGCCTACAATAAGCGTTAATGACCGCGTTACAAATTATTTCTGTTGAATTCTTGGTTGGTTATCGGCTTTATTTTGTGTTTAATCGAAGCCGGATGGATAAACGTTGTTACTTTCTCGACAACCAGCACTCAATAAATGTTATTTTCTTTGTTATCTGACTGAGTTACAAATTCACGTGTCACCCCGCCGGATATCGCGCTGCCCTTCATTAACCCCGCCCGTGATTAGGTCAAGCTAGCCGATTCCACGCACCTCCACCCACTTTCGTTTTGCGTCTCGTTTAGATTTTCGCGATTTCGTGGACGCGAATGTACGCGTCTGGCGCCCAACATTCGGAACATTTCGTGGAGTATCGGAGGTGCGAGGAAACCACTGGAGAGGCCTACCATCCCGCTCTCCTTTATCCTTTTGATCCGACACACGTCCCGGAGCGGTCCGGGAGTGAAAAAGTCGTGACAAAATTTGGCGCCCAACGTGGGGCAGCCGAAAGATCGCCGAAAGGCACGTAAAGGGCTCGATACGGCGTTACGACAATTTCGTGCGGGTGACTCGATTCTCGCAAAATTACTTATTGCTTTATTTCTGTGTGGTTGTCGAAATAAAGAGTTAATCCTTTCCTTATTTGTGTCTTGATGCGATATTTCTGATGCTATATCATTTATGTTGATCATATTATGTTTTGCCTAATATCTTTCTTTCAGCTTTAAGTGAAGTGCCGTTCGAATAATTAATCGCGTGAACGCGTATTCGGGTGGGTTAATCGTTGGATTCGTGATATTATTCGGTGCCGCGAGGCGCGTCGGAATTTGGTGAAAGTGCGTGATCGCGACCACAACGGAATTCGATGTTTACGTCGAGCGGACCATAGCATCTGAAAAACTGTTTGCTTGTTCCGCGTTACCTTCGCGTTCCTTTCGCGTGTATTGTCGTTCGCGTATGTTATTGTTCGCGCGTTATTCTATTATATTATCGCCGTCGCGACTTAGGAACGGAAATTTCTAGCGAATGACCTTCTTGATTTTGTGAGTGATTCGGTTGGACGGTTTTGTGACTCCGTTCGAGGACGCGGCGACGCCCCGTAATAATTTTCGCGAAATACCGATTCCGCGGTCGGAAATAAATCCTGAGCGGTCACGATGGATCCGGTCGAGCTCACCGACGAGTGGATTCTCCATGCCACGCGCGAGGAACGGATCGCCGAGTTGAGTCGCCGCGAGCTGGCTACCGACGGGTCCGACATCGAGCTAACGCTCCGCTTGTTGCGCGTGTTGACGCGTCGCGGCTGTGACTCCGAACGGGCCTCCGAATCGAACCGTGTGGCCGACTCCGAATCGAACCGCGCGGCGGACATCGAGCTGATCCAGCTGACGGGGACTGGAGCAAATCGCCCGGTCAGTACCGGTTATCTCGGTGTCCCGGCGGGGGACATCCGCCCTGACAGCCCTTCCGCGAGATTGGCTGCGTCTCCGCATCTCGATCATTCCGGCGCTTCCCGTAATCCCGCGCAACGAACCTTCCACGATTCGGGCGAGAATCCCGCGACAGCCGTTTATAATATAATGCGGAAATGGAATTTAAAGTTTTCGGGTACTCGCGGGGAGGACGCGGAGACGTTCTTACTACGTGTTGAAGAAGGCCGTGAGCTCATTCCCGTCCCGGACGAAGACATTTTACGATGTCTTCCGTTCTTTCTATCGGGTATCGCGCTTCATTGGTTCCGCGGGAAGAAGGAACACTGGAGTACGTGGGCCGCGTTTAAAACGGCCTGGCGTACGCGCTTTGGGGACCCAGATTTTCAATTTGCCCTCCGCGATGAAATTATGCGGCGAACGCAGGGGGAACAGGAGTCTGTAACGGACTTCCTGACGTGCCTGAACGCCCTATACGATCGGTTGTCGCCGCCGTGGCGCGAAGAGGAGAAAGTCGGATACGCGCACCGACATATGCTACCTCGGTTGCAAACTTTGATACCTCGGGACGCGGTCGACAATATGGACGCGCTCGAGAAATGGGCCGCGCGCGCGGAGGCTAGCTGTCGCGCCGCGCAGAGCTATCATGCCCCGCCGCCACCAGAACGATCCCTATTCCCGGATCTCGCGTATCGCGCGCCGAAAGGGGCGAATCGTCCGGCGGGCGCGAAAAATCGCGATACCGTGGCTGCGCTCGGCGTGAATAACGGAGCGGAACGGGGGCGGGCGCGAAGAAGGCCCATGTCCGCGGACCGAAAGTGAACGCCCCGGCCGGGGCGGCCGCGCCTGCGGCAAATGCGTCGGGTGCTTCGTCGGTGACCGCTAACGCGACGCAGACAGCCGCTTGTTGGAATTGCGATGCGACTGGACATTTCGCGCGAGAGTGTAAGGCCCCGCCGCGCAAACATTGTTATCGGTGCGGGAAAGCCGAATACACCACTCGCACTTGCCCGACGTGTTCGGGAAACGAATAAAGGAGTCGCGAAAAAGGGGCGACCCGACTCCTACCTCCTCCGCCCCTGACGAGCCGTTACAGATGGGATGCCGCGATGCCGCGTATAGCGCTTTAATGATCAGGGAGGTTCGGCCTCTCTCAAGTTTCTGCGCATCCAAATAAAAGGATATGAGATCAGCGCCTTGGTAGATTCGGGTTTCTAGCCGTACGTTTGCGGGTCCGGAGATTACCGCGTACTTAAGCAGCTCGGTTTTAGGTTCAACGCGGCCGGCGGCCGGCGCGTGACGACCGCGACCAACTCAGACCGGCGAGAGTAAGGGGGGAAGTAAGGGTCCCGATTAGCGTGCACGGTAAAACGTTGCACCTGAGAGTTCATTCGCTACCGACCTTAGCGTTGCCGTGTATATTAGGTGTGGATTTTCTGACGGCTTTCGGAGTAAATATTGATTTCGCGAGTGGCACTTGGCATTTCAAGGAGGATCCCTCGCGCTCGTACCCTTTCGAGAAGAGATCGTCTAGTTCTCTCGCGAGCGTTCGGGTGATCGTGGCCGAGGAAGCGAGCATGGATATCGAGCTAGGTCAATCGAGGGAGGGAGCAAGAACGCGAAAGCCAGAAGCGTCGCCTCTCGTTTGCAGCGGGCTAAGCGAGTTAACTCCCGAACAAGATAAACGGTTGCAAGCGTTTTTGGGGGCCCAGATTGCGGGGAGTACGGACGAACTCGGGGCCACGACGCTGACCGAGCACGACATCGACGTGGGGGATCACCCTCCCATTCGACAGCGTTGTTACCCCGTATCGCCGAAAATAAAAGAAGCCATTTACGCGGAGGTAGATCGCCTGCTAAAGGCCGGTATAATAGAACCGTCGCAGAGCGAGTGGTCGACGCCTATCGTCATGATTAAAAAACCTAACGGAACGTATCGCTTCTGCCTAGATTTCCGATTAGTGAACGGTGTTTCGAAAAAGGACGCGTATCCGCTCCCCTATATGAACGCGATCTTAGACAAGCTGCGTAAAGCTCGGTATATTTCGACCATCGATTTAAGCCAGGCATACTTCCAGATCCCGCTATCGAAAAGGAGCAGGGAGATCACAGCTTTCGCGGTACCGGGAAAAGGCCTATTCCACTTTAAGCGCATGCCGTTCGGCTTAACGGGGGCTCCTGCAACCTTTCAGAGGTTATTAGATCGCTTAATCGGACCAGAAATGGATCCTTACGCGTTCGCGTATCTGGATGATATAGTCGTGGCTACCGAAACGTTCGAGGAGCATCTCGAATGGTTGGTCTGAGTTTTCGCGCGTATTCGCGAGGCGGGCTTGACGATCAATCCCGAGAAAAGTAAATTCTGTCGCTCGCAGGTGAGGTATCTCGGATTTTTAGTCCAACGGGAAGGTTTGAAGGTCGACCCCGATAAGACTGTCGCGATTAGAGAATACCCCGCGCCGCGTAACCTTCGACAGTTGCGCCGCTTCATCGGTATGGCGTCTTGGTACCGTCGTTTCATCCCCCAATGTGCTACTCTCCTCGAGCCGTTAACGCGACTACTCAAAAAGAATCAGGCCTGGCAGTGGGGCGAAGATCAAGCGTCGGCGTTCGAGACGATAAAGGAATGTCTCACGTCCCCGCCCACCCTATCGTGCCCAGACTTTAACGTGCCGTTCGTGCTACAGACAGATGCCAGTTCCGTTGGCCTGGGCGCTGTATTAACGCAGCAAATAGAGGGTCACGAACACGTGGTAGCTTTCGCGAGTCGCGCCTTATCTGACGCGGAGAAAAAGTACTCGACAACCGAGCAGGAATGCCTAGCGGTCGTGTGGGCAATTAAGAAGTTCCGGCCCTACCTCGAGGGCTATCGCTTTACGGTCATTACGGATCATAGTAGCCTCCGTTGGCTACACAATTTAAAAAACCCAACGGGGCGGTTGGCGAGGTGGGCCCTCGAGCTACTCGAATACGATTATAGTATCGAACATAGGAAAGGTGCGATGCACCACGTACCGGATGCGCTTTCGCGAATATACGAGCAGGATGTCGAATTATGTGCCGTTGCCGCGGCTGCCGACGACTGGTACGTTAAACGATTTAACGAAGTTCTCGAAAACCCGCGTCGATTCCCGGGATGGAAGATGGATGAAGGTCGGTTATATTTCCGTCGACCTCACCCGGTTGTGAACGAAACGGTAGAGGATCACGACCAATGGAAGCTCGTCGTGCCGCGGGAATCGCGGGGGGATATCATCCGGGAAAACCACGATCCGCCTCAGGCCGGACACCTGGGCGTAGAGAAAACGTACCGCCGTATCGCGATAAGATATTATTGGCCGCGGATGTTCAAGGACATCGCTCGTTACGTGCGCCGGTGTGACACTTGTCAGCGGACCAAGGTGGAGCAAGATGTTCCAGCGGGGTTCATGGGTCAGCGCGTAATCGAGGCTCCGTGGACTGTCGTTGCCGCGGATATTATGGGGCCACTCCCGCCCAGTAAATCAGGGCACGCGTATCTTCTCGTAGTGCAAGACCTCTTCACGAAATGGATCGAGTGTTGCCCGCTACGTAAAGCTAACGGCAAGAAGATCCGAGAGGCTATCGAAGACCTCGTTATTTTTCGCTGGGGAGTCCCGCGCGTCCTGTTAACTGACAACGGCACCGAATTTCTAAATCGGGAACTACAAGCGTTAGCGGAACAGTATGGTATTCAACATACTACGGTACCGCCTTATCACCCGCAGGCGAACCCCGTCGAGCGTGTCAATCGGGTGCTAAAGACAATGATTACCGCCTTCCTAGGACGGGACCACCGAGAGTGGGACCAACACCTTAGTGAGTTTCGCTTCGCGTACAATTCCGCACACCATACGTCGCTGCGAGCGACGCCTGCCTTTCTAAATTTCGGGAGGGAACCTCAGCCTGTTAATTTGTATCGCGGACGAGAGGACGAAGCTGTCGCGGTGGAGAATTCCGATCCTGCCCTGTGGAGAGCGAGGATGGAAAAGATCCAACAGCTACGGACTTGGATTGTCGAAAACTTAGAGACGGCTCGGACAAAGCAAACCCGGTATTATAACTTGCGTAGGCGGGATCGTCAGTTCGCCGTAGGCGACCGCGTGTTGAAACGACAGCACGTCTTGTCGTCCGCCGCTCAGCATATTTCCGCAAAATTATCTACGAAATTCCACGGCCCCTTTATCGTGCGAAGAATTCTATCGCCAGTCGTATACGAGCTTGCCGATTTATTAGGCAACTCGATCGGCAAAACTCATATTAAAGATTTGAAACCGTATTATGATTAGATTGTAGCGCCCCTCGATTCTTTCACTGACTATATTGAGGCTCACGCTTTGGAGTATCTTTTCGTAGGTTGCCGCACGGTCTCCGCTGTAAGAGGAGACCCCACCACCAAAACAAAAAAAAAAGGGTTTTCTTTTTTGTGCTGACACCATGGATTCCCGTCACCCTTTAGTGATCGAGTGGACCAATCAGCTGCTTGCCGTGGACCGCGACAACCCGGGGTTCTATCGAGCCATGGGCGACCGAATGTTCAAACACAGTCGTCGACACCTCGGGGGGGCCAGGGCGCGAGGCCGAACTGACTCGGCCACCCAGGCCGCCCCCGAAACTAAGGATATCGGCACCCAAGCCGGACGGGGGCTGACAACCGGAACCTCCGACTCCGAGCAGGGATCCACCAAGGGGGACATGCTCTGGTGGCTCCAGCAATCCCCCGGATGGAAGCGGGCACGTACCAGGTCGGCGTCAGGGCCAAGGTCCTACGAGGCCGCCGAGTGGCCGCCCGCCCCTCAGGATTCGAGCCCAGGAACCCCGTCGTCAAGCCGGAGCGAGGAGAGCCGCACAGCGAACAGGGAGGCCTGTTGGAACTGTGGGTCGCCTTCCCACTTCGCCTATGAGTGCCCCGTGCCAAGGCGACCAGGCTTTTGCTTCCGGTGCGGCAAGAGGGGCTACACTGTCCGCACGTGCCCGGGCTGCAGCGAGGCCTGGAAGAAGGAGGGCCCCTATAAGGAGGGCAAGGGCCACGATCTGGGCGTAGAGGCTCCGCGGAAGAGAGGACCCCCGCCCGGGACGTTCCGCCATTAAGCTGCGTCCCGCGTGCCGCCGAACCCCCCCCCCTTTAACTTACGGCTGCGATAGCCTGTCGCGGTGTCGCGATCCCTTCAGTTTTTTTTTCTTTGGGACCACATGGGAGGTCAAGACGGCTCCTTTTTCTTCTTTCGTTCTCCCCCCCCCCCCCCCCCCGGTTACCGCAACGAGCCCGCGCAATGGAGCGCATGATGGAAAGATTTTATTTTGTGTGTTTTGCTCGTCGGAAAATTTATTTTTGTACTAACGCCGGTCTTAAAAGGCAATAAAAAGTGAAAGAATCTTGGTGGAATAATGGATCCTAACCCACCCCAAGACCCCTACCCTCCGCCCGTATCGAGTCGCGGGAGAACTCGTCGAGAGCGGCCGCCGTGTCAGAGATACCGCGCCGGTCCGACCGTACGTTGGGGCCCCGATAGGGCCTATTCGCGCTCCCGTTCTGCGGTCGACACGTCCTTTCGCGTTAGGTTGGTTCGGGGATGCTCGCCGAGAGCGGCGTCACGAAACTTAGGGCCGCTAGTCGGAAACGACGCGGCAAAATATGGCCGAGTACTGCCGGCGTACTCGACCGAAAAAGGGGGTAGCCCCCCCCGCTTTGGTATCGGTTTGGTATTAGGTTTTTTTTTGTATTAGGTAGGTTTTTGGATAGACGGTCGACAACAAGCGGGAGGCGTTCGCCGTCGTAGGCTGCCGTACACAGGTCCGACTCGCGCCGCACGGACCGGTCCGCAAGAAAGCGCGACGATGGGTGGAGGCACCCCGAGCGTCGATAGGCGAAAGTCTTGCGTACGTGGGGTGGGCCGAAGAATTTTCGGGATCCCCTTTTCTTTTCTGCGTGACAAATTTTTTTCGTTGTGTTGTGATGTCCTACTTGTGTTCGTGCTTGTCCTGAGGCCCGGAGCTGGAGATCTCGATCGCGTGGTGCTCCTATGGTCACCCCGGGGGGCGAGTGGCTAAACGGGGCAGCCGCACCCGGTGGGCTCCCTCTTGGGGTGGGGTGTTGTGACGTTGCGGCTCGCCGCACCGTCGCGGCGCCCCGCCGCCGTCACAAGGCGCAAAATTTTGCGCCCACGGACGGACCAGGGAGGCAACGACGAGATCTCCAGGGGTCGTATTTAATCGCGTTTCCGCCTTCTGATTACTTTCCTTTCTTTTATGTAATGTAATACGCGCGGCACCTCACCCACGCCACGGCAAATCTTCGAGGGAGTAATCGGCGAGGGAAACCAAGGACGATTGACGACCGAGGAGGGGTGGCAAAAACGGAAGCAGCAGAGATCACGGGCTGGCGAGAGCAACGCGGCAGGCGTGCGGCATGGAGGCAGCGACGGACGAGCCGCCGATAGCGGGGCCCCAGGCGCCTGGGTAAAAACCCGGCTACAACGAAGGATCTCCAAGCAACATCGACCTACGGGGTGGCTGGCCACCTCCCCAGGGTCAAACCGGAGGCCAACCGGCACAAGCCAAGTTCCGTCCGCCGCCAGGGACAAAATTTGAGGAGCCGCTACGCTGCCGAGGGACCGTTGCGCGCCCCCAAAGGATCCCCTTGCGACGATCCTGCGTTGAATTATCGTGCGAGCTTGCAAGCTCGCTTCCGATTGGTCCGCGCGCCCCGAGAGGGGCGATCGCATCGATCTCGTTATCGAGCGAATATTCGGCGACACTCTCTGGTCGTCCGTCGGCGAGATCACCCGTTTTGCGTAGATACGCGATAGCCACCCCGAGTCGGGGATATCGAATTTCTTGTCGGATCGAGGACCGTTGGTCGAAGGTGACGGCGAGGAACCAGGAGGAGGCGTATCGCCGGTGAGGTTGCCCGTTGTTCTCTCAATGTAAAGCCACGACACCGCCCTCCGGTGCACGCTCTCGCTCGGGATAACGCATGTGAGATCGAGTGTAATTTCGCGATCGATAACGAGAGCGAAGGGCCTCGGGATGGTCTCGTGGCCGCGGAACCGTAGTACAAGCGTGATGGCGAACCCCTGGAGATCGCGACAGACGCGTTAGTGAATTCGATATCGCGAGTATATCGCGTCGTCCTCGCGACCTTGGTGTACGGCCGCATACGGGCCGGTACTTCGTAAATTGCGTTACCGTTTCTTCGCGTCGGGAAATTCTTGTGTTCTAGCGTCGGTTTTAGCGTATCGATTGTGTTCGAATTCCGGTATTGCGAGTGGATAATTGCGTCGAGCTCCCATCGGTGTCGATGGAGTAATTGCGTTAGATTGGCTCTCGCGTTGAGAAGCTTTCGTTCACAAGCCCCTTGCGTTTGGTATTACTTGCGTTACGTCCCATGGCGTCCCGCCCTGCTCGCGATAACCTCGAATTTTGCGTTAGAAATAGTACTCCTTGTATTGTCACAATCTCGGCGCCTCCGTGTTGCGCCCATTTAGAAAATTCTCGCGCAGATTAAGATAGCCTGGCGATAGAGTTCCCGTACGGGCGTGGTGTTCGCGCGCATCGAGCGTGGTGCATCACCATTTCGCGACATTTTCCGTTAACTTCGCGTCTCGCGTTATTATTACTATTAAGTGTTTGAGAACTGCGCTTTCCGTGCGCCTACAATAAGCGTTAATGACCGCGTTACAAATTATTTCTGTTGAATTCTTGGTTGGCTATCGGCTTTATTTTGTGTTTAATCGAAGCCGGATGGATAAACGTTGTTACTTTCTCGACAACCAGCACTCAATAAATGTTATTTTCTTTGTTATCTGACTGAGTTACAAATTCACGTGTCACCCCGCCGGATATCGCGCTGCCCTTCATTAACCCCGCCCGTGATTAGGTCAAGCTAGCCGATTCCACGCACCTCCACCCATTTCGTTTTGCGTCTCGTTTAGATTTTCGCGATTTCGTGGACGCGAATGTACGCGTCTGGCGCCCAACATTCGGAACATTTCGTGGAGTATCGGAGGTGCGAGGAAACCACTGGAGAGGCCTACCATCCCGCTCTCCTCTATCCTTTTGATCCGACACACGTCCCGGAGCGGTCCGGGAGTGAAAAAGTCGTGACAATATATTGTTGTGAGCGCACAACGATATAGGTAATTCGACCTTAGCGACAGAAGTCGAATATGACTTCCGCCGAAACTCCTGACGATTGCATCGGACGAGCGATCATCCGATGCAAGTCGATACCGGAAACCGAAGCGCGGATTCCGGGGCGACCGAAACCGCTGACGCGAAGGCCAGCGCGAGGCGTTGGCAACGAGAATTCTGCGCTAACTCGGAAGTCCCGAGTTAGCAACTGGACTCGGTCGCAAGACTATAAAAGACCGCCGAATCGGCATGCCAGGCAGTCGGTAGAAGAACAGCTAGCAGTCGCGTCGAAACACCTACGATTTCCTGAAAACGAACCGCAAGGCGGGAACTCGAGAAGAAGAGACACCTTGTGTAGATCAAGCCCATTTATCAAATACAGACATTAATTGGAAATCACACGTGTTGATTCATTCCTTGCACGCTCGCAAACGGAACTCGATACCCTTAGCCGATCAGCGGCTAACAATTTGGTGGCAGCGGTGGGATCCGTTTCAGCCATCTTGCGAGGAAGGACCAGCCCACATCATCATCTCACGTCTGAAACAAACCATGTTCAATTAATAAGGGAGGCAACACATCCCGGACGGGAAAAGTCAGCTAAGACACAAGCGAAAAGACGGTAGCAGCCGCGAGTGCAAAAGTGACACCCGAGACGGCCACGACCTACCGCACGGCATCACCGGCCCGAGCGACGACGCAGGGACACGGCGAAGCGGCGTAGCAGCGCGGCAGGGACGCAGCGACGACAGGGACGCAGCGACAACAGGGACGCAGCCAAGCAGCAAAGCGGCCCGACGACCAGGCGATGCAAACGGACAGCAACATGCGATTCGCGGCAATATTGTAAGTGCGAAGATTATTATACCCGCGAGCGCTAAGTAGATGTCGGACGATCCGAACCGACAGTCGCCCGTCCGACAAGCGTCATTTGTCCATAGTGAGTCCGCGCAACGCGCCTCGCGTAATCTAGCTAACCCGGTGAGTGCGACGCGATCCGAAAGCGAAGGGTTAAACCGGCCCGCTGAAAGCGAAGGGGTAAACCGGCCCGCTGAACAAGACGGATTAGATCAAGTTCGACAAAATTTAGAGTCACGTCTTGCCGAGGAAGAGACGCCCGTACTATCTCCGAACGTAGTCATAGAACGCGAGTTTCCGTTCGACGAAATAGACGTAAGCGTAACAGGCGAACGCGAACACCGCGATAATAATTCAGAGCGACCGACTCCGACTGACTCTCTGACAGACGTCTCCGTCGTTACGTCAAGCCACGTGTCACAACGAGGAGAATTTTCCCTCACATCATACGACACCGACGCATTTGATCCTAACGAAGAGGACTATACGCCTAAAGCTCTCAAAATGAGTCAGACGAGAAACGCGATTTCAAACCAAGAGAACCGCGAGGAAAATACGGACCCATCTAGAGTGTCCGAGCAAGCCGCCACCGAAACGGCGCAAAATGGGCCGCCCGCCAGGCAACCTCGGGCCTCAGAGCCGACGCGATCCGAGTTGAGAGCCCCGGACGCCGTAATCACCGATTTGATTAACCTAATGCGCGACATGCAAGAACGCATGGACCGCGTCGAGGCTGCGGAATTCGACCGATCAGCCGAACTCCTTCGCGCTTTTCGCGAATTACGGAACCGCGTGGGCCGGATGGAATCCGCCACATACGATTCCGACACGCGAGACCGCCGCGTGCACAGCCAGGGCCCGCTGGATATCACATACGGACGAACGCGTAGCGACGTCCGGAACCAACCGGGTCTAGTTACCGGGTACCTCAGCCTTAAGGAGGCACGAGCAATGATACCCGAGATCAATGGAGATTCGCGAGAACGCGTCCGAGAGTTTATAAACGCTAGCACGTACGCTATGAAAAATATTCAGCCGACCGACGAGTCGATGCTACTAGAAGCCATTCTTTGCACGAAATTTAAAGGGAAGGCTATGACAGACTTCGATACGCGCGATATCCGCGATTTTGATCAATTAAAGCGCGAACTCGAGACGGAGTATTTAGGGAAACGCTGCACGACGCACTTGCAGCTGGAATTTAATTCCTTGGCGCAAAAGCCCGGTGAAAGCGCGCAAGACTTCGGTAGGCGCGTCGAGAAACTAGCCCGCGAATTGTATGAAGCGATGGAAGAGGGTAAAGGCCACACGCAGGAACAGCAGAAGGCCATCCTCGAAAACATTAAGACTCAAGCGCTGCATAACTTCCAGATAGGATTGCATGACGATATAAAATTATTAGTAAGAGCGCAGCGATACGCAAGTCTGCAAGAGGCGATAACCGGCGCCAGCGCGGAAGAAAAGGTTAGAGGCCCCTCCCCGCGGAGCGCACAGGCAACAGCGAAAACTAAATACCCCGCCGCGAATACGCGAAGCGCGGGAAATACCGCAGGACAATGTCACAAGTGCGGAAAGAACGGTCATTACGCGCGAGATTGCCGTACGAGCCGACAAGCAAACAGATACGCGTTGCCGAAACCCGAGAAGCCTAGCGGCATTAACACGATAACGTGTTCACACTGTAAAAAACCAGGGCATAAGCGCGACGAGTGCTGGTCGTTAAACGGTCGACCAAAACCTGAGCGACAGCACCGAACAAAAACGGAAGCAGTTAAGAAAACGCCCGTGAGTACTGTCAGAAGGACAAGGGCACGAGACTCTAGCGAAGAAACATCCTCTCGCAGTAGCAGCGAGGAGAATGAGAGGCCTAAGAAGAGTAAGGCACGCGCCGCCGAGACATATCGTGTTGCACAGATAAGCAAAAAGCACGAGGAAGGCCCGCTAGACTTAGTGACGCTGCCCGTACAGGAGGCAGAAAAAGGAGAAATGAACCTGCTATTAGATTCAGGCGCGACGCTCACTTTAATAAAAGTAGGAAATTTGAAAGCGAAAGCGATGGTAAAGGAAGAACGGTTAGCGCTAGTCGGCGTAACCGGACACCAGATTCACACGATAGGAAAGATAAAAGCCACTGTGGATCTCGGAGATAAAAAAATACGCCACACGATGTACGTGGTGAAAGACAATTTTCCCATTGAGTACGAAGGCATTTTAGGAAACGACTTCCTCTCGAAACACAAAGCGGATATTTCAAATTCAAAAAAGCGATTAAAAATCGGCTCAGCTTCCTTTAAGCTCCGACCTTTTCGCAAGGTAAAACTTCCGCCACATAGCGAAACAATCGTAGAAGCCGTCACAGATCACAATCGTGTCGGCATAGTGCGGAGCGGCGAACCCGCCCCAGGGGTCTTTATCGGGCATTGCCTAGTGCAGCCCGTCGAATTTAAGTGTCCGGTTAGCGTATTGAATGTGACGGACAAGCCCGTGGAGATACTCACTCCACATGTAACTTTAGAAGACCTGCCGCCGCCCGACACCGCAGACGTTCTCTCGTTACGCTCGAGCGACGAGCGCGAGACCATCGCCGAACGACAAAAGAAAGTACGCGAGCAAGTACAGCTCGATCATTTAAACGCAGAAGAGCGAGCAGCCGTAGAACAAATTTGCGATGATTACTTTGATGTGTTCTATATAGACGGCGACCATTTAAGCGCGACTACCGCAATAGAGCACGAGATAAATATCCGGCCGGGTAGCGCGCCCGTAAATGTGAAACCATATCGGTTACCCGAGAAGCATAAGGCCGAAGTGAAGAAGCAAATAGAAAAGATGCTCGAAGACGGCATAATCAGTCCGAGCACAAGTCATTGGAACGCACCGATTATAGTCGTCCTTAAGAAACCGGACGCATCCGGAAAAGTGCAGTTTCGCGTGGTTATTGATTTTCGGAAAGTGAATGATCTCACCATGGGAGATTCCTTCCCCATGCCGAACATAACCGACATTTTAGACCAATTAGGTAACGCGAAATATTTTACCGTTTTAGATCTGGCCTCGGGGTATCACCAAATCCCCATGCATAAAGACCATAAAGGCAAAACTGCCTTCTCCACTCCGGATGGGCACTTTGAATTTAATCGCATGCCCTTTGGTCTGAAAAACGCACCGGCAGCATTTCAGCGGCTAATGTACGCGGTGCTGGCCGGCCTGCTAGGGCTAAGATGTTTTGTGTATATCGACGACATCGTCATATACGGGGCGACGCTAACGGAACATATCAGAAGAATAATAGCCGTGCTAATCAGACTCCGAAAATACAATCTAAAGTTGAAACCGAGTAAATGCGCGTTCCTACGGAAGGAAGTCGTGTACCTGGGTCACGTGATTTCGGAAAAAGGAATCTCGCCGGACCCGTCGAAATTAATAGCCGTCAAGGAGTTTCCGACTCCTAAAAAACTGAAAGACATTCAGTCGTTCATAGGCCTAGCCGGGTACTACCGAAAATTCATCGAAAATTTTTCGAAACTAGCCAAGCCACTGACCAAGCTCACTAGAAAAGGAGAAAAATTTACTTGGTCAATAGAGCAGCAAAACGCGTTTGAATTATTAAAGGAAAAATTAACAACCGCGCCGGTGTTAAATTATCCCGACTTTAGTAAAGAATTTATAGTGACGACAGACGCGTCAGATTTCGCAATAGGAGCTATCCTCTCACAGGGAGTAGTCGGCCAAGACCGACCGATAGCGTACGCCAGCCGCGTTTTATGCAAAGCGGAACAGAATTATAACACGACGGAAAAAGAACTGCTAGCCATCGTGTGGGCAGTCAAGCATTTTCGACCCTATCTTTATGGCGTCAGATTTAAGATAATAACCGATCACAAACCATTGATCTGGTTATTTAACGTTACCGATCCTGGTTCAAGGCTAATTAGATGGAGGCTTAAATTAGAGGAGTATGATTATGAAATCATACACAAGGCAGGGAAAAGCAACCTAAACGCCGACGCATTAAGCCGTAACCCGATAACAGAGGCGTCAGCTGTGCATACGATGCAGCAAGAAGAAGAAGATGCGCCCCGAGAATACTCGGAGGAGGAAAAGAAACAGATACTATACGAGTATCACGACTCGCCTATCGGAGGGCACCAAGGAGTAACACGCACTTTAGACCGAATCCGATTGCAACACGATTGGAAAGGTATAGCAAAGGATGTCGAGACTTACATCGGCAGATGCGAATACTGCCAAAAAAATAAATTAAGCAGAAAAACGAAGATGCCAATGGTCATCACGGACACGCCGGAACGACCATTTGAAAAATGCGCTCTCGACATCGTCGGTCCGTTAACAATTACAAATCAAGGAAACAAATACATTCTGACGTTTCAGGATAATTTAACAAAATTCAGCAAGGCGATACCGATCGAAAATCAAGAAGCCAGAACTATCGCCAAAGAATTCATAACAAAAATCGTGCTGGAACACGGAATTCCGGAAAAAATTCTCACGGATCAAGGCACGAACTTTACAAGCGAGATGTTCAAGAACACGTGCCAAATCACCCTCCAAACGATTAGACGAGAAAATAGTAAAATGACACGCAACCTAGGGCAACTACAAACCATTTACCGATCACCCCTGAGTAAACGAGGCCTGATCGATGCTGTAGGACAAATAAGTAAAACATTTGGCACCATGGATGCTGAAGACGCGAAAATCATAAATGAGCAAATACAGTTACTAAATAACCAACAACAAACATTGCAACACGCGACGAAAAATCAATTGAAAATCATTAATGCTACAATAGGTCATATTGAGAAACTAGAAAAAACACTATCATATAACGAAAATCTGATGGCTAACGTTACAAGAAAACTAGAAGAACAGCTTATGTACCGAGAGGGAATAGACGAACAACTATTAATATTAAACGCTATTTTGAATGATCTCACGACAGACATAAACGACATTACAGACTATCTGACTCACGCAAACCACAATATTTTATTAACGCGCGTGCTCCCGATCGAAAAAATAATCGTAGAACTAAGAGAAGCAACCGCACACATAGACAGAGGATTAAACTTTCCATTCAAAATACAAGCAGAAAACTGGAATTCTATCCAAAAGTATCTAAATGTAAACGCGTATTACGATAACTCGAACATATATACTATTCTCGTATTCCCATTGATAGCGTACCCAACATACGAAATTATAAAAATCACTCCTGTACCGATACACAATGACCATAATGTTTTCACACTCCTAGAACCCTCTCATACCCTACTAGGAATAAATCGAGAAAATCACAATTATATAATTTTAAAAGAAAGCGATTTAAATGAATGTACGCGAGATAATACCAAATTCACTTGCGCTCAAAATCTCCCCGTCTATTTTATAACTGCGAATGCGCCGACTGAAATACAACTCTTCATAAAAACGTCGAGATATATAGAAAACCGAAAACAGCGCCACATAATCTCAAATGTAACACTCTGGAT
This sequence comes from Temnothorax rugatulus, assembly GCA_035220575.1. Classification (NCBI taxonomy): domain Eukaryota; kingdom Metazoa; phylum Arthropoda; class Insecta; order Hymenoptera; family Formicidae; genus Temnothorax; species Temnothorax rugatulus. The sequence continues at coordinate 17,503 of JASTWL010001262.1, forward strand.
TGCAGTATCAGAACCTCAGACATGGTTATTTTCCACTCCAAAAACAACCGACATAATAATTCAATGCAAAGAATTGCCAGAAAATAAAGTAAAAATAGAGAAAACCGGAAAAATCACATTACGCGACAGTTGTAGATTAACTACACCAGATATATATCTAGAGACCAAAAATCGAGTGTACAATAAAAATGTAAAAATATATTTACCAGAATTTAACGTAACAGACACAATAGGAAAAAGTATAACAATAAACAATAAAATAGAATCCGATAAGGAAATAAATTTGGAACCAATAATCAAGGATCCGACAGAATTAATAAAATTAAGCTTGAATATAGAAGAAATCAAAAAGGAAATGGAAAATAACCAACCGAACATTTTTACGAATAAAAATATTATATATCCCGTAGGCTCCACAATCACAATTGTAATAGTAATAAGTATCATAGCTGTAATCATCTATGTAATCAAAAAAAGAAGGGACCACTAAAAAAATTTATAATACCAAAACAATCATGTAAAATAGTATAAGAAACCTAGATTGTAACCTCTCAAGAAAAAGAAAAACGCACATAAATAAACGAAAAACTACGTTTTTCTTTTTCCGCGGGGGGAGGGATGTTGTGAGCGCACAACGATATAGGTAATTCGACCCTAGCGACAGAAGTCGAATATGACTTCCGCCGAAACTCCTGACGATTGCATCGGACGAGCGATCATCCGATGCAAGTCGATACCGGAAACCGAAGCGCGGATTCCGGGGCGACCGAAACCGCTGACGCGAAGGCCAGCGCGAGGCGTTGGCAACGAGAATTCTGCGCTAACTCGGAAGTCCCGAGTTAGCAACTGGACTCGGTCGCAAGACTATAAAAGACCGCCGAATCGGCATGCCAGGCAGTCGGTCGAAGAACAGCTAGCAGTCGCGTCGAAACACCTACGATTTCCTGAAAACGAACCGCAAGGCGGGAACTCGAGAAGAAGAGACACCTTGTGTAGATCAAGCCCATTTATCAAATACAGACATTAATTGGAAATCACACGTGTTGATTCATTCCTTGCACGCTCGCAAACGGAACTCGATACCCTTAGCCGATCAGCGGCTAACAATATATATATATATATATATATATAGTTACCAAAATATTAATTAGATTAGAATAAATTAGAGATCTCGTGCGAATTATAGATTAACAATTAAATAATTATCTGTAAACCAATTTACAATTTCATGCCTTATAAATTACTTTATTTGTATTGCAATGTGCAAAAAATTTGCTTCAAATTTTATTTTATTTTATGTCATAAAAAGTATAAAAATTTTGTATTAAACTCTGTTCTCATAAAATGCCGCATCTTCGATCGAATTCATACACATCCTATGTATGAATTTAATTAACTAGTTGCCATTGTTTAGTCAATTAAAATAGATTAGTTTTTGCCATTTTTATGAACTTTATTCTTTCTGCTGTTTTTTTTTTTTTTTTTTTTTTTTGTTATCGGATATTGTCAAATGATACTGAATACTATTTTAATAATAACCAAGATTAATAACTACCATTACAAAACGTTTTGACCAATGCGAATGTCATCGGATATATGATTTATTTGCGATAACATAACAATGTGAAATGAGATCAAAGTGCACTCTGTTCTTTATCACATTCGTTGCATCACATTCCCGTAGCTTGACTTTAAGGCTGGTATTCACAGTCTTCAAGATCGTCTTAAGTAATGTCTTAAGACGCTAATACGGCTCTGTGATTGGTTCATGACATCTTAAGATTGAACTTAAGACGGTCTTAAATAACTATGAATACCGGCCTATGTGTTATGCCCGTGTCACACTACGTATCGCGGACACGGATCAAATTGGGATTACGGATCGCGGATCGGAATTCAGCCAATCACAGATGAGCTGCTCGTCTACGATTGGCTAGATTACGATCCGCGATCCGCAATCTCAGTCTGATCCGCGTCCGCGATACGTAGTGTGACACGGGCTTTAAGGTATTCCTATTGCCATTGCCAAGCGTATGTAATGGCCCTCGCACACTGGACGCAATGAGCGATATCCAATGAGAGCTCTTTTTCTGGACGTCATTGGAAAAGCAGAGCTCTAGCATTGAATATCGCTCATTCCTCATCGCGTCCAGTGTGCGAGGGCCATAAGGCAATCACAATCGTAGATTATCGAAATAAACATCTAATAAGCCACTAATAAACGTCTATTAAACGTCTTTTGAACGTCTTATAAACGGCTAATAGACGTTTAAAAAAGTAGTTTTATAGAGGTCTAATGTGAAGGACACAAAAACGTATAATCGACCTAATTTTAGACGTCTATATCAACCGGTTCCTTTGGTTGAAACGTCGTTGATTCGTCGTCTTTTCAACTGATGATTTCTGACTGGGACAATACTCAGTCTGCGCTTTTGCGAGTTTGCGATGACATCAGGAAGGCGATTGATATTGGATTTATAACGATCATGATATGTCGCTGAAGCTAGCAGCGGGAGCTAGCAGCGGAAAGTCTCGCGAACAGGGCCGAATATCATGTGGGTTCCTCAGGGGGTCCGAACGTATCGTAGGTTAATTATTATAACATAGCAAAAAACGATTTTCTCCACATTTTTAGGAGATCACGTTCTTGTGATAACAAAACGATTCAGCAAGTTTTTGCGACAATCCGCGGTTTCCCTTAATTGTTATTAATTTTTTATTAATAATTTATTCAGCGGCGACCGATCGCAAAGAACGATTCTCTCCAAATTTTTAAGGGATCACGTTCTGGTGACAACAAAACGATTCAGCAAGTATTTGCGACAATCCGCGGTTTCCCTTAATTGTTATTAATTTTTTATTAATGATTTATTCAGCGGCGACCGATAGCAAAGAACGATTCTCTCCAAATTTTTAAGGGATCATGGTCTTGTGATAACAAAACGATTCGGCAAGTTTTTGCGACAATCCGCGGTTTCCCTTAATTGTTATTAATTTTTTATTAATGATTTATTCAGCGGCGACCGATAGCAAAGAACGATTCTCTCCAAATTTTTAAGGGATCATGGTCTTGTGATAACAAAACGATTCGGCAAGTTTTTGCGACAATCCGCGGTTTCCCTTAATTGTTATTAATTGTTATTGATAATTTATCCAGCGGCGACCGATCGCAAAGAACGATTCTCTCCAAATTTTTAAGGGATCACGTTCTTGTGACAACAAAACGATTCAGCAAGTATTTGCAACAATCCGCGGTTTCCTTTAATTGTTATTAATTTTTATTGATAATTTATCCAGCAGCGACCGATAGCAAAGAACGATTCTCTCCAAATTTTTAAGGGATCACGTTCTTGTAGTAACCAAACGATTCGGCAAGTATTTGCAACAATCCGCGGTTTCCCTTATTTGTTATTAATTTTTATTGATAATTTATCCAGCAGCGACCGATAGCAAAGAACGATTCTCTCCAAATTTTTAAGGGATCACGTTCTTGTAGTAACAAAACGATTCAGCAAGTATTTGCAACAATCCGCGGTTTCCCTTAATTGTTATTAATTTTTATTGATAATTTATCCAGCAGCGACCGATAGCAAAGAACGATTCCCTCCAAATTTTTAAGGGATCACGTTCTTGTAGTAACAAAACGATTCAATAAGTTTTTGCGACAATCCGCGGTTTCCCTTAATTGTTATTAATTTTTTATTAATAATTTATTCAGCGGCGACCGAACGCAAAGAACGATTCCCTCCAAATTTTTAAGCGATCACGTTCTTGTAGTAACAAATCGATTCGGCAAGTTTTTGCAACAATCCGCGGTTTCTCTTAATTGTTATTAATTTTTTATTAATAATTTATTCAGCGGCGACCGATCGCAAAGAACGATTCTCTCCAAATCTTTAAGCGATCACGTTCTTGTAGTAACAAAACGATTCGGCAAGTTTTTGCAACAATCCGCGGTTTCTCTTAATTGTTATTAATTTTTTATTAATAATTTATTCAGCGGCGACCGATCGCAAAGAACGATTCTCTCCAAATCTTTAAGCGATCACGTTCTTGTAGTAACAAAACGATTCGGCAAGTTTTTGCAACAATCCGCGGTTTCCCTAAATTGTTATTAATTTTTATTAATAATTTATCCAGCAGCGACCGATAGCAAAGAACGATTCTCTCCAAATTTTTAAGGGATCACGTTCTTGTAGTAACAAAACGATTCAATAAGTTTTTGCGACAATCCGCGGTTTCCCTTAATTGTTATTAATTTTTTATTCATAATTTATTCAGCGGCGACCGAACGCAAAGAACGATTCTCTCCAAATTTTTAAGGGATCACGTTCTTGTAGTAACAATACGATTCGGCAAGTTTTTGCGACAATCCGCGGTTTCCCTTAATTGTTATTAATTTTTATTGATAATTTATCCAGCAGCGACCGATAGCAAAGAACGATTCTCTCCAAATTTTTAAGGGATCACGTTCTTGTAGTAACAAAACGATTCAATAAGTTTTTGCGACAATCCGCGGTTTCCCTTAATTGTTATTAATTTTTTATTCATAATTTATTCAGCGGCGACCGAACGCAAAGAACGATTCTCTCCAAATTTTTAAGGGATCACGTTCTTGTAGTAACAAAACGATTCGGCAAGTTTTTGCGACAATCCGCGGTTTCCCTTAATTGTTATTAATTTTTATTGATAATTTATCCAGCAGCGACCGATAGCAAAGAACGATTCTCTCCAAATTTTTAAGGGATCACGTTCTTGTAGTAACAAAACGATTCAATAAGTTTTTGCGACAATCCGCGGTTTCCCTTAATTGTTATTAATTTTTTATTCATAATTTATTCAGCGGCGACCGAACGCAAAGAACGATTCTCTCCAAATTTTTAAGGGATCACGTTCTTGTAGTAACAAAACGATTCGGCAAGTTTTTGCGACAATCCGCGGTTTCCCTTAATTGTTATTAATTTTTATTGATAATTTATCCAGCAGCGACCGATAGCAAAGAACGATTCTCTCCAAATTTTTAAGGGATCACGTTCTTGTAGTAACAAAACGATTCAATAAGTTTTTGCGACAATCCGCGGTTTCCCTTAATTGTTATTAATTTTTTATTCATAATTTATTCAGCGGCGACCGAACGCAAAGAACGATTCTCTCCAAATTTTTAAGGGATCACGTTCTTGTAGTAACAAAACGATTCGGCAAGTTTTTGCAACAATCCGCGGTTTCCCTTAATTGTTATTAATTTTTATTAATAATTTATCCAGCAGGCGACCGATAGCAAAGAACGATTCTCTCCAAATTTTTAAGGGATCACGTTCTTGTAGTAACAAACGATTCGGCAAGTTTTTGCGACAATCCGCGGTTTCCCTTAATTGTTATTAATTTTTTATTAATAATTTATCCAGCGCGACCGATACGCAAAGAACGATTCTCTCCAAATTTTTAAGGGATCACGTTCTTGTAGTAACAAAACGATTCGGCAAGTTTTTGCGACAATCCGCGGTTTCCCTTAATTGTTATTAATTTTTATTATAATTTATTCAGCGGCGACCGATACGCAAAGAACGATTCTCTCCAAATTTTTAAGGGATCACGTTCTTGTAGTAACAAAACGATTCGGCAAGTTTTTGCGACAATCCGCGGTTTCCCTTAATTGTTATTAATTTTTATTAATAATTTATTCCAGCAGCGACCGATACGCAAAGAACGATTCTCTCCAAATTTTTAAGGATCACGTTCTTGTAGTAACAAAACGATTCGGCAAGTTTTTGCGACAATCCGCGGTTTCCCTTAATTGTTATTAATTTTTTATTCATAATTTATTCAGCGGCGACCGAACGCAAAGAACGATTCTCTCCAAATTTTTAAGGGATCACGTTCTTGTAGTAACAAACGATTCGGCAAGTTTTTGCGACAATCCGCGGTTTCCCTTAATTGTTATTAATTTTTATTGATAATTTATCCAGCAGCGACCGATAGCAAAGAACGATTCTCTCCAAATTTTTAAGGGATCACGTTCTTGTAGTAACAAACGATTCAATAAGTTTTTGCGACAATCCGCGGTTTCCCTTAATTGTTATTAATTTTTTATTCATAATTTATTCAGCGGCGACCGAACGCAAAGAACGATTCTCTCCAAATTTTTAAGGGATCACGTTCTTGTAGTAACAAAACGATTCGGCAAGTTTTTGCGACAATCCGCGGTTTCCCTTAATTGTTATTAATTTTTATTATAATTTATTCAGCAGGCGACCGATAGCAAAGAACGATTCTCTCCAAATTTTTAAGGGATCACGTTCTTGTAGTAACAAAACGATTCAGCAAGTTTTTGCAACAATCCGCGGTTTCCCTTAATTGTTATTAATTTTTATTAATAATTTATTCCAGCAGGCGACCGATACGCAAAGAACGATTCTCTCCAAATTTTTAAGGGATCACGTTCTTGTAGTAACAAAACGATTCGGCAAGTTTTTGCGACAATCCGCGGTTTCCCTTAATTGTTATTAATTTTTATTGATAATTTATCCAGCGGTGACCGAACGCAAAGAACGATTCCCTCCAAATTTTTAAGGGATCACGTTCTTGTAGTAACCAAACGATTCGGCAAGTATTTGCGACAATCCGCGGTTTCCCTTAATTGTTATTAATTTTTATTGATAATTTATCCAGCAGCGACCGATAGCAAAGAACGATTCTCTCCAAATTTTTAAGGGATCACGTTCTTGTAGTAACCAAACGATTCGGCAAGTATTTGCAACAATCCGCGGTTTCCCTTATTTGTTATTAATTTTTATTGATAATTTATCCAGCAGCGACCGATAGCAAAGAACGATTCTCTCCAAATTTTTAAGGGATCACGTTCTTGTAGTAACAAAACGATTCAATAAGTTTTTGCGACAATCCGCGGTTTCCCTTAATTGTTATTAATTTTTTATTAATAATTTATTCAGCGGCGACCGAACGCAAAGAACGATTCTCTCCAAATTTTTAAGCGATCACGTTCTTGTAGTAACAAAACGATTCGGCAAGTTTTTGCAACAATCCGCGGTTTCTCTTAATTGTTATTAATTTTTTATTAATAATTTATTCAGCGGCGACCGATCGCAAAGAACGATTCTCTCCAAATTTTTAAGCGATCACGTTCTTGTAGTAACAAAACGATTCGGCAAGTTTTTGCAACAATCCGCGGTTTCCCTTAATTGTTATTAATTTTTATTAATAATTTATCCAGCAGCGACCGATAGCAAAGAACGATTCTCTCCAAATTTTTAAGGGATCACGTTCTTGTAGTAACAAAACGATTCAATAAGTTTTTGCGACAATCCGCGGTTTCCCTTAATTGTTATTAATTTTTTATTAATAATTTATTCAGCGGCGACCGATCGCAAAGAACGATTCTCTCCAAATTTTTAAGGGATCACGTTCTTGTAGTAACAAAACGATTCAATAAGTTTTTGCGACAATCCGCGGTTTCCCTTAATTGTTATTAATTTTTTATTCATAATTTATTCAGCGGCGACCGAACGCAAAGAACGATTCTCTCCAAATTTTTAAGGGATCACGTTCTTGTAGTAACAAAACGATTCGGCAAGTTTTTGCGACAATCCGCGGTTTCCCTTAATTGTTATTAATTTTTTATTCATAATTTATCCAGCAGCGACCGATACGCAAAGAACGATTCTCTCCAAATTTTTAAGGGATCACGTTCTTGTAGTAACAAACGATTCGGCAAGTTTTTGCGACAATCCGCGGTTTCCCTTAATTGTTATTAATTTTTATTGATAATTTATCCAGCAGCGACCGATAGCAAAGAACGATTCTCTCCAAATTTTTAAGGGATCACGTTCTTGTAGTAACAAAACGATTCAATAAGTTTTTGCGACAATCCGCGGTTTCCCTTAATTGTTATTAATTTTTATTCATAATTTATTCAGCGGCGACCGAACGCAAAGAACGATTCTCTCCAAATTTTTAAGCGATCACGTTCTTGTAGTAACAAAACGATTCGGCAAGTTTTTGCAACAATCCGCGGTTTCCCTTATTTGTTATTAATTTTTATTGATAATTTATCCAGCAGCGACCGATAGCAAAGAACGATTCTCTCCAAATTTTTAAGGGATCACGTTCTTGTAGTAACAAAACGATTCAATAAGTTTTTGCGACAATCCGCGGTTTCCCTTAATTGTTATTAATTTTTTATTAATAATTTATTCAGCGGCGACCGAACGCAAAGAACGATTCTCTCCAAATTTTTAAGGGATCACGTTCTTGTAGTAACAAAACGATTCGGCAAGTTTTTGCTACAATCCGCGGTTTCCCTTAATTGTTATTAATTTTTTATTAATAATTTATTCAGCGGCGACCGATCGCAAAGAACGATTCTCTCCAAATTTTTAAGCGATCACGTTCTTGTAGTAACAAAACGATTCGGCAAGTTTTTGCGACAATCCGCGGTTTCCCTTAATTGTTATTAATTTTTTATTAATAATTTATCCAGCAGGCGACCGATAGCAAAGAACGATTCTCTCCAAATTTTTAAGGGATCACGTTCTTGTAGTAACAAACGATTCGGATAAGTTTTTGCGACAATCCGCGGTTTCCCTTAATTGTTATTAATTTTTTATTCATAATTTATTCAGCGGCGACCGAACGCAAAGAACGATTCTCTCCAAATTTTTAAGGATCACGTTCTTGTAGTAACAAAACGATTCGGCAAGTTTTTGCGACAATCCGCGGTTTCCCTTAATTGTTATTAATTTTTTATTATAATTTATTCCAGCGGCGACCGAACGCAAAGAACGATTCTCTCCAAATTTTTAAGGGATCACGTTCTTGTAGTAACAAAACGATTCGGCAAGTTTTTGCAACAATCCGCGGTTTCCCTTAATTGTTATTAATTTTTATTGATAATTTATCCAGCAGCGACCGAACGCAAAGAACGATTCTCTCCAAATTTTTAAGGGATCACGTTCTTGTAGTAACAAACGATTCAGGCAAGTTTTGCGACAATCCGCGGTTTCCCTTAATTGTTATTAATTTTTATTGATAATTTATCCAGCAGCGACCGATAGCAAAGAACGATTCTCTCCAAATTTTTAAGGGATCACGTTCTTGTAGTAACCAAACGATTCGGCAAGTATTTGCGACAATCCGCGGTTTCCCTTAATTGTTATTAATTTTTATTGATAATTTATCCAGCAGCGACCGATAGCAAAGAACGATTCTCTCCAAATTTTTAAGGGATCACGTTCTTGTAGTAACAAAACGATTCGGCAAGTATTTGCGACAATCCGCGGTTTCCCTTAATTGTTATTAATTTTTATTGATAATTTATCCAGCAGCGACCGATAGCAAAGAACGATTCTCTCCAAATTTTTAAGGGATCACGTTCTTGTAGTAACAAAACGATTCAATAAGTTTTTGCGACAATCCGCGGTTTCCCTTAATTGTTATTAATTTTTTATTAATAATTTATTCAGCGGCGACCGAACGCAAAGAACGATTCTCTCCAAATTTTTAAGGGATCACGTTCTTGTAGTAACAAAACGATTCGGCAAGTTTTTGCGACAATCCGCGGTTTCCCTTAATTGTTATTAATTTTTTATTAATAATTTATTCAGCGGCGACCGATCGCAAAGAACGATTCTCTCCAAATTTTTAAGGGATCACGTTCTTGTAGTAACAAAACGATTCGCAAGTTTTTGCGACAATCCGCGGTTTCCCTTAATTGTTATTAATTTTTTATTAATAATTTATTCAGCGGCGACCGATCGCAAAGAACGATTCTCTCCAAATTTTTAAGGGATCACGTTCTTGTAGTAACAAAACGATTCGGCAAGTTTTTGCGACAATCCGCGGTTTCCCTTAATTGTTATTAATTTTTATTAATAATTTATCCAGCAGCGACCGATAGCAAAGAACGATTCTCTCCAAATTTTTAAGGGATCACGTTCTTGTAGTAACAAAACGATTCAGCAAGTTTTTGCGACAATCCGCGGTTTCCCTTAATTGTTATTAATTTTTTATTAATAATTTATTCAGCGGCGACCGATAGCAAAGAACGATTCTCTCCAAATTTTTAAGGGATCACGTTCTTGTAGTAACAAAACGATTCGGCAAGTATTTGCAACAATCCGCGGTTTCCCTTAATTGTTATTAATTTTTATTGATAATTTATCAGCAGCGACCGATAGCAAAGAACGATTCTCTCCAAATTTTTAAGGGATCACGTTCTTGTAGTAACAAAACGATTCAGGCAAGTATTTGCAACAATCCGCGGTTTCCCTTAATTGTTATTAATTTTTATTGATAATTTATCCAGCAGCGACCGATAGCAAAGAACGATTCTCTCCAAATTTTTAAGGGATCACGTTCTTGTAGTAACAAACGATTCGGCTAAGTTTTTGCGACAATCCGCGGTTTCCCTTAATTGTTATTAATTTTTATTATAATTTATTCAGCGGCGACCGAACGCAAAGAACGATTCTCTCCAAATTTTTAAGGGATCACGTTCTTGTAGTAACAAAACGATTCGGCAAGTATTTTGCAACAATCCGCGGTTTCCCTTAATTGTTATTGATTTTTATTGATAATTTATCCAGCAGCGACCGATAGCAAAGAACGATTCTCTCCAAATTTTTAAGGGATCACGTTCTTGTAGTAACAAAACGATTCAGCAAGTATTTGCAACAATCCGCGGTTTCCCTTAATTGTTATTAATTTTTATTGATAATTTATCCAGCAGCGACCGATAGCAAAGAACGATTCTCTCCAAATTTTTAAGGGATCACGTTCTTGTAGTAACAAAACGATTCAATAAGTTTTTGCGACAATCCGCGGTTTCCCTTAATTGTTATTAATTTTTTATTGATAATTTATTCAGCAGGCGACCGATACGCAAAGAACGATTCTCTCCAAATTTTTAAGGGATCACGTTCTTGTAGTAACAAACGATTCGGCAAGTATTTGCAACAATCCGCGGTTTCCCTTAATTGTTATTAATTTTTATTGATAATTTATCCAGCAGCGACCGATAGCAAAGAACGATTCCCTCCAAATTTTTAAGGGATCACGTTCTTGTAGTAACAAAACGATTCGGCAAGTATTTTGCAACAATCCGCGGTTTCCCTTAATTGTTATTAATTTTTATTGATAATTTATCCAGCAGCGACCGATAGCAAAGAACGATTCTCTCCAAATTTTTAAGGGATCACGTTCTTGTAGTAACAAACGATTCAATAAGTTTTTGCGACAATCCGCGGTTTCCCTTAATTGTTATTAATTTTTTATTCATAATTTATTCAGCGGCGACCGAACGCAAAGAACGATTCTCTCCAAATTTTTAAGGGATCACGTTCTTGTAGTAACAAAACGATTCGGCAAGTTTTTGCGACAATCCGCGGTTTCCCTTAATTGTTATTAATTTTTATTATAATTTATCCAGCAGCGACCGATAGCAAAGAACGATTCTCTCCAAATTTTTAAGGGATCACGTTCTTGTAGTAACAAAACGATTCGGCAAGTTTTGCGACAATCCGCGGTTTCCCTTAATTGTTATTAATTTTTATTGATAATTTATCCAGCAGCGACCGATAGCAAAGAACGATTCTCTCCAAATTTTTAAGGGATCACGTTCTTGTAGTAACAAACGATTCAATAAGTTTTTGCGACAATCCGCGGTTTCCCTTAATTGTTATTAATTTTTTATTATAATTTATTCAGCGGCGACCGATACGCAAAGAACGATTCTCTCCAAATTTTTAAGGGATCACGTTCTTGTAGTAACCAAAACGATTCGGCAAGTATTTGCGAACAATCCGCGGTTTCCCTTAATTGTTATTAATTTTTATTGATAATTTATCCAGCAGCGACCGATAGCAAAGAACGATTCTCTCCAAATTTTTAAGGGATCACGTTCTTGTAGTAACAAAACGATTCATAAGTTTTTGCGACAATCCGCGGTTTCCCTTAATTGTTATTAATTTTTTATTAATAATTTATTCAGCAGCGACCGATAGCAAAGAACGATTCTCTCCAAATTTTTAAGGGATCACGTTCTTGTAGTAACAAAACGATTCGGCAAGTTTTTGCGAACAATCCGCGGTTTCCCTTAATTGTTATTAATTTTTTATTAATAATTTATTCAGCGGCGACCGATACGCAAAGAACGATTCTCTCCAAATTTTTAAGGATCACGTTCTTGTAGTAACAAAACGATTCGGCAAGTTTTTGCGACAATCCGCGGTTTCCCTTAATTGTTATTAATTTTTTATTATAATTTATTCAGCGGCGACCGATCGCAAAGAACGATTCTCTCCAAATTTTTAAGGGATCACGTTCTTGTAGTAACAAACGATTCGGCAAGTATTTGCAACAATCCGCGGTTTCCCTTAATTGTTATTAATTTTTATTGATAATTTATCCAGCAGCGACCGATAGCAAAGAACGATTCTCTCCAAATTTTTAAGGGATCACGTTCTTGTAGTAACAAAACGATTCAATAAGTTTTTGCGACAATCCGCGGTTTCCCTTAATTGTTATTAATTTTTTATTAATAATTTATTCAGCGGTGACCGAACGCAAAGAACGATTCTCTCCAAATTTTTAAGCGATCACGTTCTTGTAGTAACAAAACGATTCGGCAAGTTTTTGCAACAATCCGCGGTTTCTCTTAATTGTTATTAATTTTTTATTAATAATTTATTCAGCGGCGACCGATCGCAAAGAACGATTCTCTCCAAATTTTTAAGCGATCACGTTCTTGTAGTAACAAAACGATTCGGCAAGTTTTTGCAACAATCCGCGGTTTCCCTAAATTGTTATTAATTTTTATTAATAATTTATCCAGCAGCGACCGATAGCAAAGAACGATTCTCTCCAAATTTTTAAGGGATCACGTTCTTGTAGTAACAAAACGATTCAATAAGTTTTTGCGACAATCCGCGGTTTCCCTTAATTGTTATTAATTTTTTATTCATAATTTATTCAGCGGCGACCGAACGCAAAGAACGATTCTCTCCAAATTTTTAAGGGATCACGTTCTTGTAGTAACAAAACGATTCGGCAAGTTTTTGCGACAATCCGCGGTTTCCCTTAATTGTTATTAATTTTTATTATAATTTATCAGCGGCGACCGATCGCAAAGAACGATTCTCTCCAAATTTTAAGGGATCACGTTCTTGTAGTAACAAAACGATTCAATAAGTTTTTGCGACAATCCGCGGTTTCCCTTAATTGTTATTAATTTTTTATTAATAATTTATTCAGCGGCGACCGATACGCAAAGAACGATTCTCTCCAAATTTTTAAGCGATCACGTTCTTGTAGTAACAAAACGATTCGGCAAGTTTTTGCGACAATCCGCGGTTTCCCTAATTGTTATTAATTTTTATTAATAATTTATCCAGCAGGCGACCGATAGCAAAGAACGATTCTCTCCAAATTTTTAAGGGATCACGTTCTTGTAGTAACAAAACGATTCAATAAGTTTTTGCGACAATCCGCGGTTTCCCTTAATTGTTATTAATTTTTTATTCATAATTTATTCAGCGGCGACCGAACGCAAAGAACGATTCTCTCCAAATTTTTAAGGGATCACGTTCTTGTAGTAACAAAACGATTCAATAAGTTTTTGCGACAATCCGCGGTTTCCCTTAATTGTTATTAATTTTTTATTGATAATTTATCCAGCAGCGACCGATCGCAAAGAACGATTCTCTCCAAATTTTTAAGGGATCACGTTCTTGTAGTAACAAAACGATTCAATAAGTTTTTGCGACAATCCGCGGTTTCCCTTAATTGTTATTAATTTTTATTGATAATTTATCCAGCAGCGACCGATAGCAAAGAACGATTCTCTCCAAATTTTTAAGGGATCACGTTCTTGTAGTAACAAAACGATTCAATAAGTTTTTGCGACAATCCGCGGTTTCCCTTAATTGTTATTAATTTTTTATTAATAATTTATTCAGCGGCGACCGAACGCAAAGAACGATTCTCTCCAAATTTTTAAGCGATCACGTTCTTGTAGTAACAAAACGATTCGGCAAGTTTTTGCAACAATCCGCGGTTTCCCTTAATTGTTATTAATTTTTATTGATAATTTATCCAGCAGTGACCGATCGCAAAGAACGATTCTCTCCAAATTTTTAAGGGATCACGTTCTTGTAGTAACCAAACGATTCGGCAAGTATTTGCAACAATCCGCGGTTTCCCTTATTTGTTATTAATTTTTATTGATAATTTATCCAGCAGCGACCGATAGCAAAGAACGATTCTCTCCAAATTTTTAAGGGATCACGTTCTTGTAGTAACAAAACGATTCAATAAGTTTTTGCGACAATCCGCGGTTTCCCTTAATTGTTATTAATTTTTTATTCATAATTTATTCAGCGGCGACCGAACGCAAAGAACGATTCTCTCCAAATTTTTAAGGGATCACGTTCTTGTAGTAACAAACGATTCGGCAAGTTTTTGCGACAATCCGCGGTTTCCCTTAATTGTTATTAATTTTTATTATAATTTATTCAGCGGCGACCGATACGCAAAGAACGATTCTCTCCAAATTTTTAAGGATCACGTTCTTGTAGTAACAAAACGATTCGGCAAGTTTTTGCAACAATCCGCGGTTTCCCTTAATTGTTATTAATTTTTTATTAATAATTTATTCAGCGGCGACCGATAGCAAAGAACGATTCTCTCCAAATTTTTAAGGATCACGTTCTTGTAGTAACAAAACGATTCGGATAAGTTTTTGCGACAATCCGCGGTTTCCCTTAATTGTTATTAATTTTTTATTCATAATTTATTCAGCGGCGACCGATACGCAAAGAACGATTCTCTCCAAATTTTTAAGGGATCACGTTCTTGTAGTAACAAAACGATTCGATAAGTTTTTGCGACAATCCGCGGTTTCCCTTAATTGTTATTAATTTTTATTGATAATTTATCAGCGGCGACCGATAGCAAAGAACGATTCTCTCCAAATTTTAAGGGATCACGTTCTTGTAGTAACAAAACGATTCGGCAAGTATTTTGCAACAATCCGCGGTTTCCCTTAATTGTTATTAATTTTTATTGATAATTTATCCAGCAGCGACCGATAGCAAAGAACGATTCTCTCCAAATTTTTAAGGGATCACGTTCTTGTAGTAACAAACGATTCAATAAGTTTTTGCGACAATCCGCGGTTTCCCTTAATTGTTATTAATTTTTTATTAATAATTTATTCAGCGGCGACCGATACGCAAAGAACGATTCTCTCCAAATTTTTAAGGGATCACGTTCTTGTAGTAACAAAACGATTCGGCAAGTTTTTGCAACAATCCGCGGTTTCCCTTAATTGTTATTAATTTTTTATTAATAATTTATCCAGCAGGCGACCGATAGCAAAGAACGATTCTCTCCAAATTTTTAAGGGATCACGTTCTTGTAGTAACAAAACGATTCAAGCAAGTTTTTGCAACAATCCGCGGTTTCCCTTAATTGTTATTAATTTTTATTGATAATTTATCCAGCAGCGACCGATACGCAAAGAACGATTCTCTCCAAATTTTTAAGGGATCACGTTCTTGTAGTAACAGAACGATTCGGTAAGTTTTTGCGACAATCCGCGGTTTCCCTTAATTGTTATTAATTTTTTATTCATAATTTATTCAGCGGCGACCGAACGCAAAGAACGATTCTCTCCAAATTTTTAAGGGATCACGTTCTTGTAGTAACAAAACGATTCGGCAAGTTTTTGCGACAATCCGCGGTTTCCCTTAATTGTTATTAATTTTTATTATAATTTATCAGCGGCGACCGATCGCAAAGAACGATTCTCTCCAAATTTTTAAGCGATCACGTTCTTGTAGTAACAAAACGATTCGGCAAGTTTTTGCAACAATCCGCGGTTTCCCTTAATTGTTATTAATTTTTATTGATAATTTATCCAGCAGCGACCGATCGCAAAGAACGATTCTCTCCAAATTTTTAAGGGATCACGTTCTTGTAGTAACAAAACGATTCAATAAGTTTTTGCGACAATCCGCGGTTTCCCTTAATTGTTATTGATTTTTATTGATAATTTATCCAGCAGCGACCGATAGCAAAGAACGATTCTCTCCAAATTTTTAAGGGATCATGGTCTTGTGATAACAAAACGATTCAACAAGTTTTTGCGAGGGGACGCGGTTTCCCTTAATTGTTATTAATTTTTATTAATAATTTACACAGCAGCGACCGATCGCAAAGAACGATTCTCTCCAAATTTTTAGGGGTTCATGGTCTTGTGATAACAAAACGATTCAACAAGTTTTAGGGAGGGGACGCGGTTTTCTTTAATTGTTATTAATTTTTGATTAATAATTTATTCAGCGGCGACCGGTCGCAAAGAACGATTCTCTCCATATTTTTAGGGGATCATGGTCTTGTGATAACAAAATGATTCAACAAGTTTTTGCGAGGGGACGCGTTTTCCCTTAATTGTTATTAATTTTTATTAATAATTTATACAGCAGCGACCGATCGCAAAAAACGATTCTCTCCAAATTTTTAGGGGATCACGTTCTTGTGATAACAAAACGATTCAGCAAGTCTTTGCGACAATCCGCAGTTTCTTTTAATTGTTATCAATTTTTTATTAACAATTTATTATTTAGCTGTTGACAGCAAAGAGCAATTCTCTCCAAATTTTTAGGGAATTACGTTCTTGTGATAACAAAGATCGAGAACGATCACTAGAGAATATATTGTTAATAAAAAATTAATAACATATACATATATATATGTATATGTGTATAAACAAATGTTTTTTGTTGCTCCAAGATAGCGTGAAAACATTTTTGATAATAATCTTTGGAATAATAGTTACAGTTGCATAATATAATTATAATTACAACATAACTACCTATAATTGTTTTATTGTATGTCATAAATATTAACTGTATCAAATTGTTTAGTATGTTTATATATATGTTAATTATTGTTATATGTTAAAAATCATTTTTTTTTATCACGCGCGTGCGATACAGTGTGTCATTTTTACGGTTTTTGCTCGGTTCTATGAGGCTGCGATCCGATTCACGCTTACAGTGCTAAAAGCACCGCTCTATCTATAGATGGCGCATTCATCTACCGACGAGTTACGGTTTTTACCCACAGGACGCGGAAACATTTGCCGCGCGAGAAGCGACACAGTAGCCAATAAACTTTTGGTTCTTACGGAAAAGCGACACGTTGATTGGTTACTACGTCGCTTCTTGCTGCGCGCAGGTCGGTGTAGCTGTAGTGTTCCTCTAGTAAGAGTCAGATTAGGAGAAGTTAGTGGGAGTGAGACATAGCACATCCCGAAGTACAAGAAGAGTGGGGAGGCTGCTTCTTTCGATGGTCGCGGCGCAATTTTTCGTTAATGGCGGACGGTAGCGGACGGATTTGATTCGTAGCAAGCAAGAGCGGCTTTTTGTGCCTTGCGTTATCGACCTTTTATTGCGAAAATCGCCAGCCGTATCGTGCCCTCTACAGGGAAGCGAGTGCTCAGGAAGAAGCAAGCAAGAGCAACACGTCGAAGGTGATAAAACTAATTGCTCATGGCCAAGGCCAATGCCACGGATTCCATTGATTGGAATGACGAATCCATGATGAATGATAAAGGTATGTATGTTATATTAATAACATAGGCCCACAAAAAGAAGTTGTCTGCGCCATACTAGACCATGGTGGAAGGAAATAAGGTGAGGCAATCCTCGTGACGAGTTTTGTTCTGTTCTGCGCAGTCCAGGGTGGGGGATCCGCACAGTTTCCGCCATCTTTTTTCGCTAAGGTCCCGGACACACTTTTTCGTAACAGTAACAGTAGTTTCGACCAATCCCGTTGCTTGAATCGGGAACGTACGGCCGTTTAACTAGCAATGAATGTTTTTTAGAACTTTGAATGACGTCCCTATCCACTTTTATTGTTTTCTAATTTTTATATATTTTTCATGAACAGGTAACACCTTATTTCCTTCCACTATGGAGTAGACCAGACCATGGTATTCCCATGTATTTTCGCCTGCTGAAACCGAATATGACCTCAGTTTTGCCTCTACACGTCAGGATTTTTTTCTATATCCAAAAACAGGGTGTTTTGTAGGGGCAAAACACCTTGTTTTTGGCTGTAGAAAAAAATCCTGACGTGTAGGGGCAAAACTGAGGTCATATTTGGTTTCAGCAGGCGAAAATACATGGGAATACCATGATCTAGTCCATGGCGCAGATAACTTTTTTTTATTTGTGGGCCTGTGTGAATTTGCATCGTTTCAGTATTATATTTTCGATTTTTTGACGACTGATTATTATAAATAATCATCTTTGTTGTGTATAACATGTTGCTTCGGATTCTTAAATGTTATGTTTCTATTGGGTTGTATTCATTCAATAAGTTTTAATTCATTTTAATTCAGTTATATTATTTATTACAAAATTCAAAATACGAAGAAAAGTCTTTTGATCGCACTTTTTATATCTATGCAAATTTCTAAAATAAATTACGTATTATAGAAGTTTCGTGTACACTCTACTTAATCAATTTACGTTTATTACATCATTAATCACATTTTTAGACGTTATTTTTGGTTTTTTTAAGAAACTTAAAATATGTTATAATTCATGTCCAATATAGGCATAACATTTTTACGGAGACGACCGGGAAAAGCGGCATTACAGCGCTCACGCGCTAAATGTAAAGAGCGTAGAAAACAACGTCTGCTTGCTGCAATTACAGAAAATAATGAGGAGCCTCAAAAGCAGCAGCAACAGCAGCAACAGAAGCAACAACAGGAGCAACAACAGGCGCCACAGGCGCAACAACAGGCGCAACCATGGTGGAAATTTCCATTATGGGCGCAACAACAGCAGCTGCAGCCGCAACTACAGCCGCAACTGCAGCCGCAACTGCCACCACGAAATGCGCGCATGTCGGAGCTGCATAAACAACTAGAGAACGTACAAAGACAAATACGAGAGGAGTCACGAGGCCGATATAATTATTATGGTGGTTATATTCGCGGTCGTGGTCGCGGTCGTGGTCACGGTCATGGTCGTGGTCGTGGTCGTGGTCGTGATCATGGCCGTGGTCGTGGACGTGGCCATGGCACTCAAAAAATTATAATATATCAACGAAATGCCAATATTTATTTATAAAATACATAAACATTTTTTTATATTTCTAATATTTTTATTTTAAGTCTGTAATAAACTGTTTTTTTTTTTTTTTCAATTTTATTAAACTAAATTACTATAATGTAATTGTGTGTATTTCTTGTATAAATATTTTATAGGTAAAATTAAGAAAAAAATAATTCCCTGAAATAAAAAATCTCGCAAGATTGGTTCCTTTACAGTTTCTGAAACTAGGTATATAATAATAAAAATGTTTTGCTTGCACGGTTCGTACGGCTTTTTATAATTTTAAACTTTATATTTTCTTGTGATGTTATTTTATTTATACTTTACCGTTTCAATTAATTTATTACGTCATTTTTTTCATGTTAAAATCACATTTATATTTGTTACATGATAGCTTATTTACGTTCTGTTTTACAGTATATCTAAATAGGAAAAGAAAAACAGTTAATCTGTATTCTTTAAATAAAGTAATAATATTATATTTGCACAGATTATAGTTTAACAAGTAATAATATAAGTATCAAGAAAATCATTTTAATATGTCGTTTAATAATTACTGAAATTAGCTTGTTTTTGGTATTATCAGTGATTATTTATTAAATCTATATAATTAATTATTATTACACGTATATGTTGCTATTTTCAAGAGAAAACTCAATATTTTGGGCAATAATAATATTAATTATAAAAAGGAATTAAATAAACATAAAAATAACGTTTAATTTTAAGTATGTTATCAACTTTATATCTTACCATTTGTCCTTGATGTCGATCTCAGAAACGCGGCGTTCTCATTCTTTGGCGGAAAATAATGATATATGAGCAATCGGGTATAACGAGCTTAAATGCATTACATATTCTCCTAGGCGTTTTATGCATATTACGTCTCGATATCGGTGCAATAATAATATATATTATATAAAATTACGACTCCCTCTCTCCCTCCCTCCCACCCTCTCTCTCTCTCTCTCTCTTTCTCGCAAATAAATTTAAAAGTATATAATAAAAATTAGATAAATAATCATATACTTTAAATTAAATCAAAATCATATATTTTTATTTTTTAGAACATATATTATTGTCACAATATAGTAAAACAAATGCAATGAAAAATATAAATTAGATTATTGAAATAATATTTTACAACCAGCTAATAATAATATGTATTAATTTATGTATATGTAACTTAAAATGGAAAAAAGTATAGAAATGTATAATATCATGATCTTTATATTATTATATTATCTATATTATTATATATTTATCTCTCAATCAATAGAAAGAATAAAATTAAAAGGTATAAATTAAGGCATAAATAAAAAGGTACAAATTTATTTCATTTATTTACACTTTATTTTCTTACTCATTATATGCAAAATAAGCAAGTAAATACAGCAGTTCACGCTCCTGTACAGTCATTGCGCGAACGCTTTAGTATAATAGTGATTCAGTGCTCTTCATCGATCTATTAATTATTAATTTTACTGTTTTGTCTTATGATTGCGTGGTATCAATTGCAGTTCACGATTTGAATTTCACTTGTGAATATTACGCGAACGCTAATTTAACAAAAAGTTTCTGAACAATAAATACATAAAAAAACATTATATAATAACAAATGCAGTTCACGACTTCACAAGATTATTCCGCGAACGATCTATTAATTATTAATTTTACTACTGTTTTGTCTTATGATTGCGTAGTATCAATTGCAGTTCACGATTTGAATTTCACTTGTGAATATTACGCGAACGCTAATTTAACAAAAAATTTCTGATTAATAAATACATAAAAAAAAGATTATATAATAACAAATGCAGTTCACGACTTCACAAGATTATTCCGCGAACGCATGTGCAAATTTATAATTTGCATACTTGTTTTAATTCATATTTATTGATTGTAAATTAGATTTTGCACAGAGTTGAGAGCAGTATTCAAGTGTGCTTGAAAAACCACTTGGTGGACCTCTTACCATTCGTGATTTAGTATTGAAACTAATATTTCGACTTTTGGCTATTTTTGCGTCGTCGGTATCGGTGAGATAGGCCGTATACTCTGACTGTGCCTGCTCGACTTTTTTCGGTTCTGCAGCGGCTATAATATATCGCGCTATACTTTTCCTCGCGATCGGCATATCATCGCTGCTGAATACGTGCGAAGAACCAGTCGCTATCGTGTACCTCCAAGTGCAAACGTGAACTCCACAGTCTCCAGATGGAATTCTTCTTCCATCATTTGTCACGTTCTGATGCGGTATATCGTTTGGGCAGTATAACTGCCACTCTTTCCAATCAGGAAGAGTCCTCTGTACATTTAACATTTCGCGATCAATCAAAGAAATATAGGAATCAATTATAATTTGTGGTGGACGGCCATGGAGTGAGTCTATATATAAAAATAATTTGTCTGTGAAACTGATAATGAGTAGTGACCAATGAGAATTTTTCATGATGGGCAATAGCCATACATTGTAATTGAGAACACTGGTACGTGACAACCATTTTTGAAACCCTTTACTTATTTTACCTGTTTCTAACATTTGCAGGGTACAAAAGATATCAAAAAATATTACTGAAGAACCTCGGGCTCTTGCATCGTCCGTTATCGCTGCAAAGAAAGCATTCATTATGCTGTCGTCAAACCACTCGTCGAAACGAAGCTTCATGAAATTCGCGGGCTGTAGATCGTAACCTGCAATATTTTTGGATAAATTCGGAAAGCCAATAGGCCAGGATAAATTTGCTGAAAAAAAATCATTGATCTCTGTGCTTGGTACCCTAGAAAAAACGGTAGAATTAATTGTCAAAGACGAAAGATCAGTGGTTTCGTATTCCTCTTCAGTGACTTCATTCGACGAGACAGACCTTTCCTGTGATCTGTTGGAACGGGCAGGAGATTTGCTGCGTATAATGATTGACGGATCAGTACTATCATTCGATTTTTGTCTTTCGTTTTTCTTCGACATTTTGAAAAACGAATTAGTACGTTTGGTGTTTTTGATGTGTCTGTCTTTTTTTCGCTTATTCCACTTCTCTGTCAGTTCTTCGAACTTGGTTGCAGTGCTCTTTCGTTTTTTTCCTCGGACTTGGCGACTTGTTTTCGTGGTGTATGATCTTTCCAACACTCGCCCATTCAATATAGATGCCATTTTTTGAATCAGTCTAGGCACCGGATATCGTTTACCTTTCAGCCAAAGACATTTTACAACTCTGTACCAACTTTCAACCGATGCGTTAGAGTCACGTTTCAAGTCAAACTCTGTCAAATGAGTCGCCGAAAAAAGTGGGTAATAAGGTAGTATATAGTGCAGCAAGTAATCAATGAACTCCGGACAATAGTACTCGTTTGACTCCGTGCTCGTTTCTATATTTTTGGCTTTAACAGATTGATATGTGTCGTTAAAAAATTTAAAAATGGCGATTTTCTAGTTGCTGCATGGTCAGTGTCATGGTTGGATAGCAAGAATTGTGTGTTCTCTGTTTTGATCTGTATTTCGTCAAAATCTTCGGTCTCGAGAATGAAATTGACGCTATCTACCAAGCCTGCTAGCGCTGTTTCGAAATCAAAAATTTTGACGGTGTGAGTAAATATTTCATCAGCCGCGTTTAAATTATTACTATAAATCAGTTTCGTCATTGCCATCCCCGCAAGACGATACTGCGATTCTGTTCGAAATATTTTTGAACCTTTTCTCTTAATGGTGTGAATCATATGGGAAGAACAGATATGCAGAATTGTTAGTGATGTTACGGTATGTGTCCCGTTTATCATATCTTCATACGAACGGTTTAGATACTCGAGCAACGAAATGTCATTGAACCCTTCCATAACCGCTTGCATCAGTGCTAAACTGAAGTCGGTTTCAACTTTGTCAATCGCCGGAGATCGAGTGCTTAGCTTTTTCAAAGCTATGGCGACCAGCTTCAAAAAGTGACTTATGTACAATGTGTTGTGCATGCTGGATATAAACTCTGCTACAGGAAATTGACCACAATCATTGTTACCCGGCAAAATCAGTGAATAATAAAAAAATCCGTTTATTGACATCGGGAGGAGGCAAAACTATACTGCCCGTGGCATCTAAATGGCAACATGCCATACCTTTCTCAACGGACAGTAATACATTCAGCTGTTTTTCCGTAAACAACACAACATAAAAAGGTTCCAATGACCACTGCTGTATAAAACCATGAATATGTTTGCCCTTCCAATTTTCTTTTGTCTCTTGTATTAATTTACGCATAAAAATATAATAATTAGGATCCAGATCGTCTTTCGAGTTATTATCACTCGAAATCTTTTGCAATATCGTCAGGCTGCATACGTCATTCAGATTTCCAGCTTCTAGTAAAGTTGTATTCGCAGCTGTCATCATTTCCTGTTTAACCGTACTGGGGGCTGCTACTTGCAATGTCTTTGATAAGGCCAAACGTTTTTCGCCAGTAACAAATCGTCGATGTGTTTCACCTTTTACGTGGTGTATAACTCCCGTCGGGACTATTCGAACGCGTATGTCACGGAATGGGGAAAATATGGGCTCTGTTGTCGAGAATTTGAAGCTTGTGCATGTCGAAAAAGTACAAATGGCGTACGCTTGAAACGGATGGAAATGTTTTCGATTTCGGAATATTGCATTTGTGCCAGCAGAAAGACAAATTACAAATCAGCGAGGATTTGACAATGTCGTACAAAGCATCAGTCCATCCTCGACGTAATTTTAAGTCCTTTGACCAAAACTTTTGCCAAAATGTCGACGGTACTGTTACCCATATCTCTTCTTCTTTTAAAATCGGATTTTTAGGAACACTCGATCCTGATTTCGGTAAGAGTGAAAAACATTTCTCCTGTTCTTGAATAATTTTGTCACGAGCGTCATGAAGTACATTTGTACCACTTGTTTGAAGATCGTCATTGACTAGAACCGATGAATCGGGGGGGCACGATGTCAAACTCAAGTTTGAAGACTCACAGTCCACCACATTTGTGGTAATTTCGGTAAGAAAGCAAGAAAATGTCGCTAAATTTTCCTTTTGTGCGCTTGATTCCCCTGGTAAAAATTCCGGACAGAAACGGTCAGAACGCGCACCTATCTGTTTCTGTCAGCAAAATTGTGTGTTTCTATCCACGCAATTACGGGCAGATACGGTTAGGAACAGGTTACGCAATCTATCGGCTTCTGGCCGTAAAAGCGGATAGGTATGGCATGCATGGCTAACTGCATCTAACCGATTCCTATCGGAATGGAACTTATCCGTGTGTATCTGCATCCTGTCCGCATCACACTGCAAATACATAGACGTATTCTGTCAGTTTCTGACTGCAATTACGTGTACGCATTTTGTCCGGTTCTGATTGGAAATGCATCTATATCCATTCTGTCCGCTTTTAACGGCAATGGCGTATACGCAACCAGACTGCTTCTATCTGCACGTGCGTATACGCGTCCTGTCCGTCTCTACCTGGTAAAACGTAAACTTAACCTGTCCGTCTTTGACTGCAAATACGTATATGGATCCTGTCCGCTTTTAACGGCAATGGCGTATACGCATCCAGACTGCTTCTATCTGCACGTGCGTATACGCGTCCTGTCCGTCTCTACCTGGTAAAACGTAAACTTAACATGTCCGTCTTTGACTGCAAATACGTATATGGATCCTGTCCGGTTTTGACTGAATTTGCGTATACGCATCCAGACTGCTTCTATCTGCACGTGCGTATACGCGTTCTGTCCGTCTCTGCCTGGTAAGACGTAAACGTAATCTGTCCGTCTTTGACTGCAAGTACGTATATGGATCCTGTCCGGTTTTGACTGAATTTGCGTATAGGTATCCTGTCTGTGTCAGTCTGCAATTACGTGTACCTATCTTGTTTGTTTCTGACTGCAAATACATTTATACCTATATTCTGTCCATTGGTAGCTGTAATTGTGTATATACGCACCATGTGCGTCTCTCCAGTATACATATACGTATGCGTATCCTGTCTGTCTCTAACTGCATTAATACGTAGCGTATCCTATCCGTGCCTGCGGCTGGGAATACCTCTTCTCATCCTTTCCGTATCCGAATACAATATTACGTAGGGTCGCATCCCGTTCACGTCGATCGGAAAATACGATCATCCTGCTCGTTGATGTATAACTATAAATGCTTAGATTAATCTTATACACCCGGATTTTATACTGCAAAGATACGAATAATACGAATACACTTTATCCGACTATTATTCCGACTATTATTAACTAAAATAAACGCATTCTATTTAACTGCACTTTCTTTGAAATGACTCATCAGAAATGCATCGTATAACATTTCCAAAATACCATTATGCAGAGCGAATGTGATTTCTAGGGCGGGTAGAGGGTAGTGATTCACGAGTAAAATATACTAATGAAAATAATTCGTATCGTTAAAAACGGAAGCAGGAGAGAGCAATAAAATATATCGTAGTTCGGCAACTCCCACTATCAAAAAGTGGCTGAGTCGTTTATTCTGCAATATTATAACTACGATATTTCATTTTTAACGTTACGAATTATTTTCATTACGATATTTTTACTCCTATCACTACCATCTACCCGCCCTAGAAATCGCAGCCATATTATGCGCAGCAATACTCTTTTATTCATAGGAAATGATACACATATTAGACTTTTTCTTATTTATATTTAACTTTTATTGTTATATTAAAATTATAATATTTAAAACATTATGATAATATTAATAAATACGTATTTCTTGATGATGTCATGTTCATCTGAAACATTACAAAATATTGAAATTATTCAATGAACATTATAGATTATAATGTTCCACAGTGACATTATACATGTCATGTGCAAATCTAGAAATATTCTGGACGTATCACGCAGTAGGAAATTTAATTTCATGGTCTGATTACTGTATACAATTTCAAGAATTATTTATTACAAATTGTGACTTTTATTATTAGCAAATGATGTAAATCGTTGTTCCTTTTTTTGGTTACATTATTGACATAATTTAGACACACTCTATAATGTGTGTTTTAAAGAATATTGTATTCACTGAATAAAAATAATTATTTGCGTTTGTTATATGCACTCTCACTCTCATAAATGACGTAAAATCTATTTAAATGACAAAGATAGCGCTAAAAGTTCGTTCGTCAAAGGCAGCGATCGAGAACCGCCTGCTGAAAACAACAGCGGTGGAGGACGGCACCTCCCCAGGCAGAAACTATGATGCACCGTATAGCATCAATCCGAAATAACGTGACAAGGATTACGCAAATATGAATATTACTCATATATGAACTTGTTGCTATTAAGGAGATCTATGGTGCAGTTTGTTATCTACTCATTCGAGAAGATGATCGGCGGTTCTCAAGATCAAGCTGTACAGTGTTACAAATGAGCAACACTCTCACAAAGACATCACCTTGCTTAGTCTGAGAGGACCGAACGTTTGTACATATTTTCTATTACGTATATCATTAATCAATGCTAAGTAATTAAAAAATATGCACAAATTCCAAGATGTCATAGATCTCTTAACGTTATTTTTGTAGCATATTAAAAATTTTGTAGCCATTTAAGATTAATAATGAACTACATATATACAATTTATTTTTATTTCTAAATGAATTATAGTATATAACCGGCGTGATATGTCTGCGTGCATTATTTATCAAAATCGAAAATTGTAATAAACTAATTTTTCTTAAATAGGTAAGTGAATTTTTTCAGATTTAATATCAATCAATATCAATATCAAATTTGATACACCCTCTAATTTTTAAGAGAACTAATTATAAAATGAAACTGAAAGTTACATGTTAAACCGTTAGTTTGTACGTATATTTTAAATGGCTGAGCTTTAATTTGGTTAACAACTTAACACGGGGGGTGTGATGGGGCGTAATGGGGTGGGGGAGATTCTGCAATTTGTATCGTTTCGATATATTTTGATATAGTGATATGATGATTAAAGGTTAGCATTATTTGTCAAAATAATTTTTGTCGCGGCATATCGCCATATCGCCAGCGATACAAATGATACAACCAGCCTCCGGGACTGCCTTATCTATTAATACGGGTATTATACTTTAAAAAAGGTTAATAAAGTTAGAAAATAAACTGTACCTTATCACTCAGTTCCCGTTCTCGCGGTCTCTTCTTTCTCATCGCTATTTGCGCAAATGTTTCTTTGCCTGTCATTGCATCCTAAAACATAATTACGAAAAGAATAGCAATTAGCACGAATATGCGTATGTGGCATTTTATTTAGATAATTTATATGACAACAATATTCTAACAATGAATTGTGTTGTTTATAAATAAATAAGTTGTAATTATGCGAATTTTTATTTTAAGTAATACTTTACCGTCATCATCGTCTAAAAAGCTGTTCCGTTGTGACATCATCAAGTCGCTGCTGCTTGCAAGCACTATAATAATAAGATTTATACATATTGGTATGAATGGAACACTTCTGTAACCCAACTACGTAAAATATCATTACCTACGTTACTAATTAAGGCACATACATTGGTGATTTCTTTTTTAATTACATGTACTGAAACGAGCTAAACACGACTTTTCAAATTAAAGCCACAAGTTTTTGGAAACTCAAAAGTTATTACAGATTTTTGCAAACTCAGAAGTTATTACAGATTTTTGAAAACTCACAAGCTATTACAGGATTTTCAAAATTTTCACTTTTTTTTACAAACTAATAAAATGCGGACCGA
Source organism: Temnothorax rugatulus (assembly GCA_035220575.1). Taxonomy (NCBI): domain Eukaryota; kingdom Metazoa; phylum Arthropoda; class Insecta; order Hymenoptera; family Formicidae; genus Temnothorax; species Temnothorax rugatulus. The sequence goes on from JASTWL010001262.1 coordinate 45,381, forward strand.
AACAGTTAGAGTTGTAACACGTAATTGCGGGTAGACGCAGTTAAGATTTCCCTCGGATGGTATGCGGACAGAAACAGTTAGAATTGTAACACGTAATTGCAGGTAAACGCAGTTAAGATTTGCCTCGGATAGGATGCGGACAGAAACAGTTAGAGTTGTAACACGAAATTGCAGATAGACGCAGTTAAGATTTGCCTCTGATAGGATGCGGACAGAAACAGTTAGAGGTGTAACACGAAATTGCAGACGGACGCAGTTAAGATTTCCCTCGGACAGTATGCGGACAAAATCAGTTAGAATTGTAACACGTAATTGCAGATAGACGCAGTTAATATTTGCCTCGGATAGGATGCGGGCAGAAACAGTTAGAGGTGTAACAATAATTGCAGGTAGACGCAGTTAAGATTTTCCTTGGATAGGATGAGGCCAAAACCAACGCAATTAATACGCTAACGCAAACGCTAGAACACAAGAAATATTCGGACCTAACGCAAATTACCTCTTAACGCACGTAAATCAACGCGAATAACATTCTAACGCATTTGCTATCACACGCGGAATCTCCAGCTCGACGGGCGAATTGCGACGTACCGGGTAACGCGCGGTCGTGAACGCCAAGGTCGCGAGAAACGGCGTATTCGCGATAACGAGGTCGTCGTTAACGCGCCAACCTTGATCTTCAGAGGTTCGCTACAACGTTCCTACCGCGATTCTGCGGCCACGATACCATCCCGAGGCCCTTCGCTCTCGCTGTCGATCGCGCATTTACACTCGGT